>CM071569.1:243793262-244100662 GCA_036426205.1 Ascaphus truei | reverse complement strand
GAGGGGACAATTTTTAGTCGTCTGCAGAAAGTCACTGAAATGTTGCAGCATGTACCCAGCATGTACCTGGGTCTTGTTGGTGATTGCCCCAGATTTGTTTTAGAATACCGTCGGCACTACAGTAGGTGTCATGGGAGATCAGGGGATTTACACTTTTTACCAGGATCATTCCTTGAGCAAAACAAGTTAAGAAATAAATTGAAGTATATTCGCACAAATTCGCTTACACACAATGATACGCAAAATACAGACAAAAAGACACACACTTGGACTTTGGGTGAAAAATGAGACTCAGTAGATGAGTTTTACCCTGACCGGAATCCCCTGGAACTCAAATCGGCATGAAGTTCCGCGGTGCCACCAGTACGTTTTTTCTGAGTACTTGGTCCCGCCTGAGCAGGAATTACTACTCCAAATCCTCTGGAACTAAAATCGGCATAAAATCCCAGTCGCGTCCGCTACGTTCGATTTTGAGAACTTGGGCGCAAAAATCTGGACTTAGTCTCTGGCAGGCAGGTTTTTCAGGGTTCAAATCGAAGCCGGCCTGCTCTGCTATACGCCGCAAGAGCAACTTTGAAAAGCCCACCCACGCTCTTACTATGGAGAACTCCCATCTGATTGGCTCACAGGTTCTTATAGTATTCTGAGTTTCATTCACAAAACTCAACAGCCAATCATATCGTGGGAAAATTCCAGCAACAAAAAAGGCCTTATAAGAGTAAGGACAAAGAGACCCCTAGTGTAGCACTCCTAGTATTAAATGTATCTGGATTATTTAAAAATATTTACTTTAATAATAAATTGTGTAAATATAGGAGACAATACACTAAGTAACTAATGACAAACAAACATAAGGTGAATAAAGCAACACGTACTGCATATGCCTGCTATGATAAGTGGGGAATGTGAGGATCAGCGTAAGGTCCCGCCCTGTCACGTATCTCCACAACGCGTGTCAGCCACAACCTGGCCCAGGTGCGCGTCTAATAGAAGGGAAGACACTGCAGGAATCATCTCCAGGCTCTGCCCTGTGATGCATCCTACGTTGTCACAGGTGACGCATGTCAGCTGCAACCTGCGTGCAGGCGGCACGCCGCTAGTAAGAGAGACACTGCATGGGTGCCTCCAGGCTCTGTGACGACATGGGCAGCGCATAACGTGCTCTCACTACAAGCAGACATCGCGTGGACATAGTAAGCAAGGGTTAATTCAGTCCATTACCACAGCTGCTACTGAATCCGCCCCTGCCTACGGTACATAGCTACCTATGATGCTCATCCCCGCAACCTCCTCATTGGCTCTCTGTGCTTTTTATGCTCAGCCCCTTGGCCAATTGGCTGAGCATACACTTGTTTTCATTTGTCTGCTTACCCCAGCTTCCTGTTGCCTTGCCTGTCTTGCTCCTTGTATTTTGACCTCAGCTTGCACCGGGACTCCTGGCGTCTCTGACCCCTGGGCTACGGATACGGACCACTATTCTACCTCTTAACCCCTGGACCCCGGCACCGCAATAAACGCTATCCGATCTCTCCACTCCTTGACCACGGCAAGTACCTCGACCAATCTGACTCTCCTACCTTGACCCGGTTACACGACTACCACTCTGCACTCCGAACGTGTCTTCTCGGTTGTTGGTCGGTGGCTATCAATATCCCCACCTCAGCCTCGCGGTCCCGTCTTGTACATGGTGAGGCACCTCGTGACAGGAATGCCAATGGATGTGAAATTTAAGGCTAATCGTCCAGTAGCTAGGTAATAATAAGCAAAGCTTTTGGATTGCTCTTAGGATAAAGATCCCCCTTTCCCTATGATCAGGAGTGGAGAAAATGGTTATTAGACAAAAACATAAAGTGTTTTTGTGTGATAGATTGTCAAACATTTCCGGTCTTGATAATAACCACTACGAATAGCCTAATGTACATGTGTTGTTAGTGTCACCACGAGTAATAAAAGGCTCATTAATTATTAATGAGAAATTAATAAACCAAAAGTCTTACAATTGATCAGACTTGATAATCAAATGCACCGCGCGTAGTTCACCCCTACAAGAAGATGCATTGGACAGAAAAGCCACTTAAGAGGAGCATTGCTGGGTGAGCATTGATTTAAAGGGGCATTTTAAGTGGATATGTAGTAGACAGTAGTTGGACTAGAAGTGGACAGGGGACTGGATCTTTCTGCAAACTCATCTACAGTACCTAGGCAACAAACGTGTGAGCTTATTTGACCACACTATTATCCCATGCTTGTTAGCCTGCACTTTAACCACCGCACGATACACGTATTTACTGCAGCCTCTCCCATCACTAGACTGCACACCAACTGTCTCTCCCATCCCTCCCCCCCCCAAATCCTCAGCAAACCCTGAACAGACCCTAGAATACAAATGCAGCAAACTATTTGGCAAGGGAAAGGCATAGCTCGTAAGGGAGCTTCAATACACGTATGCGGATGACAAAATCATATTTGCACACAGCCCTTACCTCTCTGACCTTGGACACGTACTTCAATTGACTTTGAGACTTTGGAAATGGATTTCCCAAAAAAACTGTTTTTAAACACTGACAAGACGTAACAAAGGTATTTGGTACCATGGCTAAATTTCTAAAGCTTCCAATGAATGAGCTCCAGATCAGAAGCAACTCTAATACTATCCTAGCCCCTGGTACTAGTTTAAAATATTTTTGGCATATGGTTTGACTCCCATTTAACATTTGGGTTGCGCATGTACCCTGATATCCAAAACTATGCCAAACTAGGTGTATTATATAGGAACAAATCCCCAAAGTCTGCTGGTCAGAAAGCGCATCAGAAGATGCTGATGCCAATTATAGACTATGGGGACGTAGTATAACAGTATGGCACGTACCCCCAAACTCACCTCAGCAAACTGATACCATCTACAACTCTATATGCTGCGTTGTCCTCCAATGCAACTACAACACACATCACTGTGAAATGCTCAAAGAAATGATTGAGTAGGCGCAAAGTTCATCTCTCCTGTCTTGCCTTCAAATACTTTCTGGGCAAGATACAGTACCCGCCCTATCTGAACAAGCTCCTCACCCTACCACATGCAGCACTATCATCTGAGATCTGACTCCAAAAGATGTTCATAGTCCCAAGTCAAAGATCCAGCGCTCCTCCTTCTCTTATGTGCACCCCACAACTGGAACAATCTTCTGGAGACACTCACAGCCGCCACTAGTCTTAATTTCTTTCAAAAGTAAAGCTGTCTCATTTTAATGGGTCTGTAACTGTTAAATACGCCTATAATATATTATCTTTAACAGTGCTTGCAATGTCGTGTATATAATGTATAACCTGTTCACTAAATGTAAAATGTTTTTGTAATATGTACTGTATTGTCATCTAACTCTGTGCCCAGGACATACTTGAAAACGAGAGGTAATTCTCAATGTATTTACTTTCTGGTAAAACATTTTATAAATAAATAAACTTCTACACATATTTCAGCTAAAGATTTTAATGAACACGATAATACAAACTGCATAATAAATGAATATTTGGATTGACAATGACAATCTGGAGAGAAGTTTTATTTTTTTAATGCAATCAAAAGCTCTATTTTATGATTGACATGAATTTATTTAGAATGATTAATGTTAATATTTAACACAATGCAGGAACAAATAAGATTGTCATTCTGATTTCTGTAAAAGAGAGACCTACAGTAGCTTAGTTCAAAACCACTAATTTGTAGGTCAAATAATCTTATATTTCGCGGACTAGATGTTCATGAGCAGTATTCCATTTCATTTCCCACTGAGGATCCAGTTCTAATTGGTTGATGGTCATGGCCAAGGTTCCAGTATTCTATTGCTGATACAGTATGAATATTACTCAGCTGCCAGATCAGTATTTCCAAGAATGCTACTTCCTATAGCCTATACAGATTGTCATATACCTTGTAATTATACATTTTTCTTTGTTTGGAATTTTTGTGTAAAGTGCCCCCTCTTAACTATCAGAACGCTCTATGTAAGTTACTTGTAATGTACAGTACTTACTAAACACACTTAGTAAATAATATAGCCCTTTGTAACGTGGGTTCTTCATTTTTAGAATTAAGCTAAATGCAAGAAAGTGGGAGAAAAGTAAATGATGCAGTAGTGAGCATCCATAAAAGCAAAAATCACACAGGTAATACACCTTTTAGACAGCTTTTGTTGCTGACATCTGCGGGTGGCACATGGAACTTCCTGTCTTGTCTGGTGGCCATGCGGCTTTGCGACAGGAAGTGAGAAGCTGTTATTCAAGGACATACTGTACCTTATTTTCCTCCTCTAAAGCACTCTGGGTATCTACAGTGCTGTACTTGTCTTTGAGTATGTGCACCTGGTGAGAACCAGTGTGGTAAAAACATGGAGATTATTGTACATGATATTTTTATAGTCACAACACTTGTTGGCAAGTTTATGTGAAAGTAAATAAAAAATAAATGTTAAATATTTAGACAAGCATGGTTTTGGTGGACTTTGTCAAATTTTCACTGTTATCTATACGAGCAAAAAGTTATAATATTGAGAATATCTCTTTCTATCAAAAATTCAGCATTTTCTTTCCCTAATGACGCTAAAGTAAAATTGGCTTAACTTCATATATTCAACTGCATTAAGACATTATTGTGGCTTGCAGATCTGGTGTTTGATTGATTCTGGCAATGACCTCAAGTAAATATATTGGAAAATTCATTTTGGGTAACAAATTACTGTGCCTGAAATATTTAATATATATTGTTTGCTGTATATTCTGTGAGAAGCAGAGTAATTATAATGAATTAATTACGAACTATTATAAGAAAGTGAATGATCAAATGTGGACTGTTTTTTTTATAGACTTTACCTATGTGGACTCTATCTTGCAATCTCTGAATTATATGGAAAAAATGAGTAATCGTCAAGGCGAAAGAAGTCTAAAGGCATTATGGAAAGTATTGAATTTGTTGGGAAAAAAAAAACTCATAAGATTTTCCTATTGCCCTTTAAAGAAAGAATTTGGCTTAAACTAAAAATGTACAGTGCACCAGATGTTTTATAACAATTGTAACATATTAAAAAGGTAAGCTAAGTTTTGGTCTCTTTGAAAGAGGCATAAATGATTGTTTGAACCACAACAGGATTCACGTGTTTTCAATGAATGGAAAATAACCAAGACTACAGTATGTTAAAAAGTGAAAAAAATGATTCTGTTGCCATATCAAACGAGTTTAATAGGACAGAAGTAAACAAGAAAACTATTTTCTGTTGCGCATCTGATATGTTAGTTTAAACAACGGTAACTTATTACAAGTTCTCTAACGTTTAATTGAATGGGGGCATTGAATCTAACAAAGTTGAATGTAAACCACTAGACTACCTGCATGATGATAGTAGATAAAAATAGGAAGTGCTGAATTATAGGCATGTCTAATGCTGATAAAAACAAAAATAGCTAAAATTATCTGCTTATCTTTCTCAGTAAGTTATAGACCCAAATCATTCTTCAGTTGAATTATTTTGTTTAGAATGGGAGCAAGTTATGTTGCAGTAATGCATAGTTTGTCAGTGGGGAGAATGTTACTGAGCGCCATTTGCATATTTACATACTTTGTACTGCCCAGTTCCACTATACATCGGAAGGATTTACAAAAGAAAGACAATTGTTTATATTTACGAAGGGCATATGAACATTCTGAAGATGTAAATGATACAATGATTCTCCCCGACCGAAAAAGATCATGAAAACGCATAAATAGTACATACAAACTTTAAAAATAACATAGATTCAAAGTTTTATTATTCCATCAATTTTTTTTTAGAATGTTTTTGTATAGCGCTGCTAGCTTTACGTAGCGCTTTAGAGAGACATTTTGCAGGCCACAATCCCTGCCCTGTGGCTTACAATCTATGTTTTTTGGTGCCGGAGGCACAGGGAGATAAAGTGACATGCCCAAGGTCACAAGGAGTTGACACCAGGGTGACACAGGAATATTGACACCAGGAATTGACACCAGGAATTGACACAGGAATTTACACCAGGAATTGACACCAGGGGCCCCAGCTTCTAACTCAGTGTCGTCAGTGTCTTTACTCAGATGCCAATCACTTCCACTTTGACCTTAGAATGTTCACTTGATAGCTAAAAGAGATAGCAGATATGACCAATAGAACATTCAGTGAACATCAATGCCTTTTGCTAATTCTCTGATATGTGGTTGGCGTGGAAGAGCCGGGCTTCCTCCCATATTTCTGAGTCAGGGGGCTGGTGGGGTACATGCTGAATTTGCAAAAATTCTAAGCTGAGGTTTATGATGAGAAAAAAGGAGACTAACCTCTCTCTTGCCTCATCACAGGCAAAGAAGGGTGGGTAGCTGTGTTGGCCCTTTCTCCAGTAGTAAAATAACAAAGGAGGGAGATGTGGTATGATACTTTTTTGAATCAACAAGTAGCTGATATGTTACAAGTTTTCAAACTTTCAGTGTTCTCATCAGGTGTAGATTTGTAGAAATACAGAAACAGCCTGCTTTACTTTCAATATATATATACCATAACTTAACTTAGTAATGGTATTATGTATAGCCTATCCCATAGCCTCTGCATACCCAGTTAAAATCAACCCCACACTGATGAGACCCATTAAGGGTCGAAACAGCTGTCTGGGTGGTTTTTCTGGGTATGCACCTTAACCCTGGCTGTGCGCAAAACTGTGACCATGCAAGCAAGCATAAGCCTTAGGGAACCATGTTATAAAAATGTTTTTTTGAGGCAAAAAGTGACACTGTGTGCTCATGTTGCATGTCATTTCCCAGAATCCCTTGCTGCAGTGGAAGTGCTGTATGCTGGGTGTAATGGGGGAAAGGGGGGGGTTGGAGACCTGCCTAAGAAATGCAGATGAGCATACAGTTGTATTGCATTATATATATATATAATATATATTATATATATATACAGTGTTCGACAAAACCTTATTGCTCGCCCCGGGGCGGTGGATTAACCCCCGGCCCAAGCAGCACACGTTTGGGACTAGGTGGCGAGTAGATTTTTTTGTGTGGCGAGTAGATGTTGGGGAAACACTATAGAGAGAAGATAGGGAGAGAAGAGAATAGAGTAGAGAACTAGAGAGAAGAGAATAAGAATAAACAGGAGATAAGAGAGAGAGAGAGAGAATGTAATAGAATGAGAGATATATAAAAGATCTAGATATTATATATATATATATGAGAATATATATATATATATATATGTTGTGTGTGTGTGTGTATCACAACATCATCATGCATTACATACACAACACTATTAGCAGCAGCACCCAGAGAGGAGCCAGCTGGGATATGCTACTAGGCTCTGCACCTCCACCTGCGGCCGGAATCACAATGCGCACACAGCTTCTCCCCTCTGCTACCGACCAAGTTTTTTAATCTGACCAGTTGGGGAAGGCAGTCCGCCCTGCCAACAGCTATAATAGCTTTTTTAACCTTTCATACATGACAGAGTCGACACACAAAAAATGGAGGGGGCAACAAGCACACTAAAGAAAATTTAAATATAAACTCACTGAGCAAAATCTGCAGCAATGTGGATTTATTGCACAAGCCACAGACATTTATAAAGCAGCCACCATTATAAGAGACAGATGTTCTGAGTCATGTCGCTTTGGGGGGAATAAGTCTGGTTGCCCTGATAAAATACGCTTGTTTTCGATATGCAAGAAATCACAATTGCTGCAGGTTTCCTCGTGTGAGATTATTTATCGTTTTCATCGGAGTGGCCTTGTTGCCACCTCCATTTTTGGATGACTTTTCATGTATTTATCCCAAGGAGGGGCGGCATATCAGGGAACCGAGAGGCCCCGTGTTTCCTACAGATTCAACAAAAACACATATCTCAGTAGTGAGTGAAACCATGGCCCATTTTATTTTAAAGGCTAGTCAAGAAAGGATAACAAGTCTGTGTAAGCGACCCAGACTAAAATCCTTCTTTATCCAGATGTTTCTCTATGCACTGGGATATGAGTGGTAACTTACTTACTGCTTGGCAATATAATGAAATGTTATTGTTCCATAGCTCTATGAAGTAGAAGCATGGACCATTAGTACACAAGGTAACCAGTGTCCTTTAGGGATGGCACTGCACATCCTCATTTATGAAATACTTTAGAATGGCCCTAACATTGTTCTTCTTCAACCAACTCTTGATAGCCCCACAGAGGCTGTCAATGCTTCCATTTTTGCAGTTAAAATATAGAGAACTAAGCCCCCCTTTCTCCTTACTTGGAATGTGAAAACCTGTGTAATTGTAACTCTATGAATAGATGTGAGCATAGGTAACCCTAATTACTCAGAGCTGGAGAAATACAAGATGAGCACTACACCTCTTGTGTGACTTACCTCCATGACCAGGTCAGGTACAGAATCAGTGCTAGATTAATCTTTTGGTGGTTGAAAACCTTCAGGGGAAGATTATGAGTATGGGAATAGTTTTCTATATGCAGACCCCTTTTCAAGCTGGATATCTATCCTGTGGAATAATGAATGTCTGATGAATTGCATTACTTTAACTGGAAATTGACCTCATTATAATAAGTTCCGATATACTGTATCTACTGGTACATCTTGATCAGAAGAACAAGGAACTAAGATTAAGTTTGTATGAACTTGCAACAAAGTCATAGGAAAACATGACATTGGAAATGCAACTCAAACGGCGAGCTACAGCTTTCTGTCTGCAGTAGGCATCAGTCTGATTTTAACACAAGTTCAGCAATAGGTGAAGCACAAGGCGGAGTCCATAGAAGGACAGTCAGCGCTAAGCCGTGCGACGCTCCATGATGAGTCCCGTCACTCCTAATAAGGATGTCTTGAGAGGGGGCTCCCGCGAGCGTCCGCAGCCAATGCTGAGGTGCAGGGATTTTCAGCCGAAGCAGCCAGCAACCCGTTTTTGATGCGCGCGTTGGCTGAAAACCTCCATCAGAGCGAAGCAGCGTAAACGTCATGGCGCCTGACGGGCGCTGTGACGTTGACGTCGGCGCTTCACGGGTATGTGCCCAGTTACTCAGTGCTCGCCTCCCCCCGCCCCCAATCGTGGCACATTGGCTCGTCTGCTAGTTCATGCAATGCTCCTGATTGCGCAGACGAGCCTAGCAGTATCAGTTGGAGGGAGCGGCTCCCCCCTCTATGGACACAGCCTAAGACTACACTAAGATAGATGCAACTGCTCAAGCACTGGCGCATCATTGATACGATCTGGAAGCTGACTGCTGGATAAAACATGGCTCTTGTTTAAAGAATTCATTGTCATCCCTCGTCCCATATGACCTTCCACCAACAATACGTAAGTCCAACATACTGTAGGCAAAGTAAAAAGATAGTTACAAAATTACAAACCTTAAGACAACTGCAGCTTAAGCAGACACAACTGTTTGTAAGTGACTGTTTATAGGAAACATGTTCAGGTCTCAAAGATGCTATGTCTCTCTATACAGTAGCAGGTGGTTATGTTACAGTAGGTTGTAAATGCAGACACAAGAAACTGTCTCTTCGGTGTGCTAATGAGTGACACATGATAACTACTCTCAGGCCAATAATGGTGACTCAAGAGAGGACTAAGGGAGGAGGGTTTTTGAGAATCCTGGCAGAGCACAACGGGCAGAGATGCTGTGGCCCAGAGAGACATCGAGTGGTCCGTGGTGACCTGAGAACCTGGCTGCGAGGACTGCTCAGGGAGCTTTGTGACACGGTCACAGACAGGACCATAGTGGCGTTAGAACGGAGCACACAGCCACCAGACCAAGGGAGGCGAGTAAGTAACATAGATAGGGGATCGTCATCACTGACAAAGACTACCCCAGTTTTTTGGAAAAAGATCGGCTGAACACTTACAAACTTTTCTTTAAGAGCACACAGCAGTGTTTCTGCACTGACACACGAAGTCCCCTATATTGCAGGGATCAGGTGGATGGATGGGAGGGGAGGAAACATGTGGACACATCTGTGCAGGACTTCTGTGAAATTTTGTGCTCTATAGTGAATGATTCCTACCATGTGAATGATCAATCAGTGGGTCGTGTGTGCTATATATACGGTATGTCTAGTCTAGTCTATGTTCTATATATATATCTGTATATATATATAACTATAATTAAAAAAAAACACAAAAACCCCAGCAGCTCGTTTGGGAACACCTGAGCTCCCACCAAAATATATAATATATTATAGTATTAATATATATATAGTGTGTGTGGTGTCAAAAAGGTACGTGCTATGACCGGTGGATATGATACAACAGACCAGAGAGAGAAGCCCATGCTAATCCAACATGACAAAGCATAACAGGTAAATATCTATATATTCTCTTGAAAAAAAGGGTCATTTAGTTTAACCCTTGGCCAAAGGTTGAAGTAAGGCGTGAGCAGACGACAAGGCAGAACTGTTCGCAAAGTCTAACACTACCGATAAAATACTAATATACTCTATTAGGATTTTATAATTCTCATTACATCTATAGGGGGAGAAAACGCAAGGGATGATATTCACAGTCACAATGAGGAGGATATACTATATATATATATATATATATATTATATATATATATAATAATATATATAAGTTGGTGCTGGGTGATAATGGCGAAAGTGGGCGGGGGGTTGAGACATGCCTTAAGACATGCAGATGAGCATAAAGTGTTATGCAGTTAATTTATATATATATAATATATATAGAATATATGAAATATGATATATATATATTATATATAGATATAGGCAATACGATACCGCAGTGGCGAATATCAGAGGCAGCACTCCAAATGAATATCAAAAATCATGATTATTCAACAAAAACATCCTAGTCCAACGTTTCGTCCTCAAACGGGAGGACCGAAACGTTGGATTGATCTGGTTATACGGATTTTGATAAGTGGAGGCGCGCTGAATGTCGTCAGTATGTTGCTATTATTTGTAAGGGAGGGGCTGAGTGCCAATTTTCATGTCAGCGGAGGTGCCTGTCTGACATTGAGAGATTGATGAGGAGTAGAGAAATGAATTTTAATTATTATATAAATATTGTATACATATGTTGTATTTATTGGTAATTTGTCTAATACCATTAGTGTTCTAAGGCCCTGTGTTGGGACAGGATTGGGGACCATGTTCCTGATAAGGCAGTGAGGCTTGACTGCTTGCTTTTAACGCGAATATAATACTAGAGTATACCACTCTTAAACTTCATAATAATTATATATAGAGTTATTACTACAGTATTGGATACAGTCATTCATTGGTAAATTTCCTTTTATACTGTTATTAACACTGGTGTATATGTCGACCCAGTTGAAGCTTACATAGGGGGGATAGCCAGAGTATAACAAGGAGTAGGAAATTGGGCACGCAACGAGGTATAGAACTACAGTCTAAGGGAATAAGTGCAATGAGAATACCCTGCTCTGGATAATAAAAACATCCATTGCTTTCAATAATCTTTGTTTCCTTGCCTACATTGCAATTTTTGCTATGAATTAAACAACATTCATGTACGTGGACCTCATGGCCACTAACCAAAATGCACTATTCTGAGAAGAATATCTGCTCATGTGAATAAGTAAAAAAGAGTGTAATTTCACATATTCTTCTTTAGTGCGAATCAAACTGGAAAATCAGTTTCTAAAATCAGCTTAATTACCCTTATTAAAGTAACCAGTGTACAAGCTTTCATCAAGTACCGTAAATGTTCATGCTATAAATCTATTTTAAAGCATTTATCTTGCTTTTGTCAAACCGACAATGTTACAAAACACTCCATTTATTAAAACTAAGCTAATATAGCATAATTTACATACAGTTATTATAAGTGTTCAAGCCTAAATAAACTACATTTTGGTATCCTACTATCTATAGGCAGTCTTCAACTCTCACTGGATTTCTGTATCTAACTGAGGCAAGTTAGTTCACACATTTTTGATTAGGGCAGTACGCTCCAGTGGCATCTAGACACAAAAAAAAGCACTTTTCCCATGAAAATTCAAATGCTGGCTCAAGCTCCAAAACTCGCTATATTTAGCCAGTTGATGTTGAGCAGCTCACTTCTGGACATATACAGTTACCTGAATGCCCTTTTGACCTTCTATTAACTGTGGGACGTTGGGGACCAATTTACACACAGGGTTTTTATCTGTAGGGTTTTAGCATTCCGATCTGAATGTGATTTTCCAAAAGACAACCTCTGTGATAAATGGGTTGTTCCTTTATGGCAAAGTTTTTAAGGATTTTTCCATTGTTCGCTAAGGCTACGAAGTTAGATGTAGGTTATATTGCTCACACTAACTGCTGCCTGTTTTGTACCTCGAATGCCAGAGTAGTAAAGATTGGAAAAAATATGTAGAAATCCTCTCTAGAGTATTTGCAAATAAGACATTTCTCCCAGATTGCAATGTGTCTGTAACCTTATGATACAAAATTATATTTGCAATCAAATGTAATACATTTTGATAGTATGTATTAAAAGAAGAAACAATTTTTGTTTAAAAAATAATGTATTCAATGTTTCTAAACTGTGAGCCCGAGAAAGAGCCAGAATACATTGTAAAGGGTCACCAGTTCTTAAATATTGAGGGCATGAGCTCTCAAAAGTTTTCCTATGGTGAGTGTAGGAGAGTGGCCAAGAGAGAGAGAGAGAGCACAGACAATGGCAACAGTGATAGGGGTTTAAATCAGATTTTTTTTACTTTGGAAAATTGGCAGCCTCGGACCTTCCCTGTTAACCATGATGTGCTCAGAGGCCTTGTAATTTGAACCCTTACAGTACACCCCCGTCCACTTCTCGTATGGCACGCAGTGACTACAGATTAAAATGAGTGCGAAATTAGGTCACGCCTCTGATGGAGAAGCATTTAGGCATGTTTGTATGACTGCAGGCTAACATAGGGCCCAATGTAATGCAAAATCGCTGGAAAAAAAATGACAAATAGAATATTGCATTATATAAGGGGAATGGATGGAAGGGAAAGTAAGCAGATGATGCTGGAGCCTTCTGGCAGGAGCTATCCGAGTGGTTTAAAAGCAGGGCGCCCAACTCGTAAAGTGAGAAGGGCCCCCGAACTGCCTCCAAGGAAAAAAAAATTGGCCGCACGGGTCAAATCAGCACACGAATCAACTCTCCGCCAGCACCTCTCAGCAGAATTATCAGTCTCATATCTTGCCCCCAGGAAACCTTCACTATCAACCTTTACTATACTCCATATATCTTCTCATACCCCCATCACGCCCCTCACCCAACAATACCCACCTCCAATCAAAACACATAATACCCCCCTCCACATCAACACAAAATACCCCCTCCAAATACCCCAGGCCCATTCCAGGTCAGCAGCCCCCCCACAAGTAAGCATCCTATGTCAGCATCCCCACCACCACAACAAGTCAGCATCCCCACAGTCTCTCTTCCATCAATAGGAATCTCTCCCTACTCACCTAATGACCACGATCTCCCACTAATATCAAATGGACTATCTACACCCTCTCCCTCAAGAGGACACCACAGATCCCCCTCCACTCGAATATTCAACTTATCTCCCCTCCCCTCAATATGACCACTCTATCTACATCCCAGGAATGTAGGAAAAGCTAGAGTGCTCAAGAAATGAAATACGACCCTATCCACCCTCTCCTAAAGACACGCTTTCCCCTTTACGTGCTCTAGAACAGAGGACGAGCGGCCCCCGCCCCCGACAAGGACTACTCGACACGCCCCGTCAAGTGATGACACTCGCGCCCCCTTGCCCCTCTCTAAGATGACAAGCGTAGCCCTTCCCTCAAGATGAACGCGCCCGTCCCCGCAATATGACATCTATCCCTCCCCTCATAACGACACTCTCCCCTACCCCTAAATGACCACGGCTCTACCCCCCCGCATAGGACACTCTCCCCCGTCCCCTCAATATAAAACTCAGTCCCCCCTCCCCTCTAAAGAGACACGCTCTCCCCCTCCCAGTAAGGAGGTACCCTGTCGCCCCCTCCCCGCAATAGACACACTCTCCCCTCCCCCAATATGAACACTCCCCCCTCCCCTCAATATGACACACTCTCCTCTCCCCTCAATTATGACCACTCTCCCCTCCCTCAATAGGACACTCTCCTCCTCCCCTCATATGGACACACTCTCCCCCCCCTCAATATGACACTCTCTCCCCCATGACAATCCACATCACACCTTCCCCCTGCAACTCAATCACTTCTCCCCCCCGTGCAAAACCATCACAATCACTTCCCCCCCTGCCCATCCATGTCAGCAGCCCCCCCTCACATGTCAGCAGCCCACCCCACCATCACATGTCAGCAGGCCACCCCTCACATGCCGGGACCCACCCCCCTCACCATGTCAGCAGCCCACCCCCCATCCCGTTTATCACACCCACCCCCACCAGGCCCGTGTTTTTTCAACACACCCCCCCCCACACGTCCATTTTCACACCCACCCCCCCACCAGCCCGTTTGTCACACCACCCCCCACCAGCCCGCTTTTCACACCCACCCCCCACCAGCCGTTTTTCACACCAGCCCCCCACCAGCCCGGTTCACATAGCCCGTTTCCTCTCGCCACACACACACACGCACCTTTAGATCCGCACATCCTCCTCCCCAAGTACTAAGCCCCGCCTCAGGCATGCTCTGACCTTCCCCGGCCATCATGATATTGAAAAAAAAAATTACTCCTGGCTGCCGCATCCTCCTCATGCTGCTGCTGCTGCCCCGAGCCCGCAAAACCCTGGGGGCTGGAGGGAGGGAGGGAAGGAAGGGGGGGAGGAAATCGCTGCCATTTTTTAAAAAAAAAACTTTTTTTTCATTTTATTTATTTAATTAATGGCGACGGCAGGAGTCATCGGGCGCACACAGAGTTGCCAGGCGGGCCGCATGCGGCCGCTGGACCGGATGGTGTGCAGGTATGGTTTAAAGGATTGCAATTGCAAAAGAATCGGTCCTGCGCTTCGGTTGCTATTAGCAAGAAAAACCACCCTATGGGTGTATCAGACACTAGAAGCAGTATATGAGGGAGCTCAGCGCGGTGGCCACAGAGTTGACAGGGCAGGGGGATGTGGCATATTACCTCACCTGACACTCCGGTCTGGGACCCGCTTCCCCCTGCTCCTGCGTGCCGCCGTCTGTGATTATCATAGAAGCAAAGAAGAGAAAAATTCGGAGCAAACTGCGCATGTCTGGTCAAATGTGCCAATGAAGCTCCCGGATGTTCTTCAATAAAACTTTATGTACCCACCACACAAGGGCTACACAGCGATCTCCCCCTCTCGCGTTTCACCCTACAGATAGGGCTTCGTCTCGGAATGATGGGGGGAGAAAGAAGAAGAACGCGGGTGAGAGAAGCTGTTAGCTGCCTGTAAATACCCTTAAAAGGCCCCGCGACAAAAAGGTCTAAAAATTAACCCATTCAATACCTGTGCCTGTTTGTATATATGTAAATACAATACCCCATAATAGTAAATTGCAGAATTTGAATCAGCTATGTTAAACATATATAATATATATTTACTAAGACTATGTCTCGGATGTGTATTGAAAGTACTGTATATAAATGATTAAAAAAGCTGGTCACTTAGACTACAAGAAAACTAAGAGGTCTTTTTTGAAATCCATGTCACAATAATCAATGAACAGCTTGCAAGCCTATGTTTAATATGCCAAAACAATTTTGTTGGTTATACAAAGGACTAATAAGCCGAAACGGATAATAAAGGCTATATGATGCTGTTTGTTTACATTGGAAAATGTGACCAAAAGAGTGGAAAAAAGGGGGGTGGGTGGGGGGGGAAAGGACGGGGGGGGGTAGAATGCAGAAGAGGAGGGGGGGGGTGAGGGGGAAGGGGAGGGCGGGGGGCAAGTAGGAAACAGAACGGAGGATAAAACCATATAACAAAAATGAATCACACGAGCAATCTTAGGACCGGACACAGATATGCGGTTGTCATTCCTCAATGTTAAGGACAAATCTTAATCAATCTATAAGAAGAAACACGAAGATCCCCAATCAATGTTGAGTCCACTGGGTGGTGAGGTATTCAATGTATGGATCCAATGGGCTATTCGTTGGTTCAAGATATTTAATTCTATCTCCTCCCCGAGGGGGTAATAAGGGTGGGTAACGATATGGGGCAATTGCACAACATTGAAAATTGCTAGGACCCAGAGACACTATTGAAGTGTATGGTACTGGATTTGTGTCATGTACCTTTTGTTTATAGTCTTAGATGTGCCAAAATGCGAATTTGTGGGCTGGGTACTTGTTAGACCCACGTATGTTTTTTTTTACATCCGCAATTGTAACATATATTAACCAGAGTTAGGCTGAATAATGAAAGTCTGATAGGGAATCTGCGTGTTCCTCATGGTTAGGAAAAATGCGTAGTTTTGATCAGTGCGGACGATCTTGCAATGTCCACATGTGACTGAAACCAAGTAATTTTGGGGAAAAGGACAGTATGTTTTTATTATGATTGGTGATTTTAAACATACTTGGTGATAAGAAATTGCCTAATGTAGCTGCTTTAGAAAATATACCTGCGGCCTACACAGACCATTTTGCTTAGCAAGGGGCTAAAGATAGTGGGCCCAGTGTTTATGTATTTTATTGCTTGATTATGTTCGCTGTTAGCTATAGTTGGACAAAGAATGGCACTTCAGCACTCTCGACTTGTTGTACCTGTCTAGCACGACAAACTGTCATATTAATAAGCATTCTCTATCTGTATCCATGTTGATTCGATACGCTAGATCTAAGGCTGTACTATCATATCCCCTCGACAGGTAATCTCTACATCTCGCTCCCTGTGGGACAAAGCACTCCAAAGTGGAGCCAGTTTCAGGCGTAAAACGCAGGAACCTGACCCATTGGAATGCCCCTGACCTGGAGGGCGAGCGTGAAATTTTAGCGTGTGAAGCAATGAATTCCTGGCATTTTCTTTCCTAAAGTATCTGATTGAATTGTTCTCAATGTCACATATAAATCAAGTCCAAAAATGGTAATTGATGTTTATTATATGTGTTAGTGAATCTCAGATTAAGTGTTTCTCTGCCAGGTAGTATTGCAAAAAAAACTCAAAGGTCCTCTTCCCCACAAGTCCAGATCAAAATCAGATCATCAATGTAGCACTTGTAAAACGCCACCATGAGTCTGAATGGTTGGAATCGCCAAACACGTGGACATCTCCCACCAACCCATTGAACAGGTGGCCATAGGAGGGGGACAAACGAAGTCCCCATTGCTTGTCCACGTGTTTGGAAGATAATACTTGGTTGATTAAAGAGAAAGTAGTGTTGTGCGGGAAAATCTAATACTACAAAATAAAAGTAATGTGCTGGTGAACGAAGAAAGAGTGGATAGTGATTGGTGCAAAAAGAATCGTGGCAGCTAAACCATGATGTGCTCAATAATATATATAAGGACGCCACATCCAGGGTAACCCAGATTGTAGCTTGAGTGCCAAGTGAAAGGTGCTTTTAAAAGAGATTAATTACATGCTTGGTGTCTATAATATGTGAGGTAAGGCATCAGTCCCAGCGGCGAATCGTTGGCGGCGGGCGGGGCAAGTCAGAGAGTTCCCCACCACGGGGAAAGGAAATCCTCGCGAGACGGTCCGGTCCCCCCTGGCGCACGTGACTACACGCTGTGGCGAGTCAGCCGCTGGAGACACCAGAGAATGGTGTTTCTAACGTTGACGCGTGACGTGTGTGGTGTGAGCAATGGGGAGGGGGGGCGTCGGGGGGAGGCAGGAGAGCTGCGGGGAGCGGGGGAGGAGTGTGGAGTGTGGAGGAAGCAGGTGAAGATGCCTGTATGCGTGTTGTGTGTCTGAGTGCGTGTTAGTGCGTGCATTGGTCGGGTTGTGTATGTGATTCCTATAACCATTGTGCCCGACGTAAGTGAGTGCCTGCTCTGTCGTTGTTGTCTGTGTATGGTTGTGTGTGGCTGTGTGTATGAGTGCGTGAGTGCTGCCATGTGTGTCGCGGAGAGAAGGGGTTGTTGTGTATGAGTGCAGTGAGTGCCTTGCTGATGTGTGTGTGTGCGCGTGTGTGTGTGTGTATGAATGGTGCTGCGGACAAGGCAGGGGCGTGGTAGGTGTGTTAAACTTACTTTCCAGCTCCAAGCCCGAAGTCCGTGGAAGGGAGGGGGCGGCGGGGAGAGTAGCGGGTACCTACCGATCAAGCCACGCCCCCCCTCCCTGGCAAACAGCCCACACCCGCCCACCTACCGCTCCGGCCTCTCGCTCCATCCGACCACATTATCGCGGTCGTGTATCTCAGGGCACCGCCTGTCAGCATGCGGGTGCGACTGACTCTGGGGAGCGGGGGGGGCCTGAGCCTACTGGATGTGAACGAGCGAGGGCTGTGGCTGTAAAGGATCATATATGAGAAAGGTGTTCACCACAGGGAACCAATATTGAAATGATTGGTCTCCTGGGGGATGCAATGAGGTCTTGTGTATTTTAGGCAAGTGGTGAAAGATGGGACTGTGTGATAGGATTGAGCAGAAAGTGGTGGGAAAAAAAGTCTCGCTCATTGGGTGGAGAGCACATGTAACATCCTCACTCGTACCTCCGTGCTCCCCGTTCCTCTCCCCATGCTCCCCCTCCCTATGCTCCCCCTCCTTGTGCTCACCCTCACTCACCCTGCGCTCTCTCCCCTTGTACTCCCCCTCCCAATTTACATCTTTTTACCAGGATCATTCATTGAGCAAAACAAGTTAATGAAATAAATTGAAGTATATTCGCACAAATTCGCTTACACACAATGATACGCAAAATACAGACAAAAAGACACACACTTTCGGACTTTGGGTGAAAAATGAGACTCAGTAGATGAGTTTTACCCTGACCGGAATCCCCTGGAACTCAAATCGGCATGAAGTTCCGCGTGCCACCAGTACGTTCTTTTCTGAGTACTTGGTCCCGCCTGAGCAGGAATTACTACTCCAAATCCTCTGGAACTAAAATCGGCATAAAATCCCAGTCGCGTCCGCTACGTTCGATTTTGAGAACTTGGGCGCAAAAATCTGGACTTAGTCTCTGGCAGGCAGGTTTTTCAGGGTTCAAATCGAAGCCGGCTGCTCTGCTATACGCCGCAAGAGCAACTTTGAAAAGCCCACCCACGCTCTTACTATTGGAGAACTCCCATCTGATTGGCTCACAGGTTCTTTATAGTATTCTGAGTTTCATTCACAAAACTCAACAGCCAATCATATCGTGGGAAAATTCCAAGCAACAAAAAAGGCCTTATAAGAGTAAGGACAAAGAGACCCCTAGTGTAGCACTCCTAGTATTAAATGTATCTGGATTATTTAAAAATATTACTTTTAATAATAAAATTGTGTAAAATATATGGAGACAATACACATAAGTAACTAATGACAAACAAACATAAGGTGATATTAAAGCAACACGTACTGCATATGCCTGCTATGATAAAGTGGGGAATTGTGAGGATCAGCGTAAGGTCCCGCCCTGTCACGTATCTCACAACGCGTGTCAGCCACAACCTGCGCCCAGGTGCCGCGTTACTAGAAGGGAAGACACTGCAGGAATCATCTCCAGGCTCTGCCCCTGTGATGCATCCTACGTTGTCACAGGTGACGCATGTCAGCTGCAACCTGCGTGCAGGCGGCACGCCGCTAGTAAGAGAGACACTGCATGGGCTGCCTCCAGGCTCTGTGACGACATGGGCAGCGCATAACGTGCTCTCACTACACGCAGACATCGCGTGGACATAGGTACGCAAGGGTTAATTCAGTCCATTACCCCACAGCTGCTACTGACTCCGCCCCTGCCTATCGGTACATAGCATACCTATGATGCTCACTCCCCGCAACCTCCTCATTGGCTCTCTGTGCTTTTTATGCTCAGCCAGCCCCTTGGCAAATTGGCTGAGCATACACTTGTTTTCATTTGTCTGCTTACCTCCAGCTTCCTGTTGCCTTGCCTTGTCTTGCTCCTTGTATTTTGACCTCAGCTTGCACCGGGACTCCTGGCGTCTCTGACCCCTGGGCTACGGATACGGACTCGACTATTCTACTCTCTCTACCCCTGGACCCCGGCACCGCATAAACGACTATCCGATCTCTCCACTCCTTGACCACGGCAAGTACCTCGACCAATCTGACCTCTCCTACCTTGACCCGGTTACACGACTACCACTCTGCACTCCGAACGTGTCTTCTCGGTTGTTGGTCGGTGGCTATCAATATCCCCACCTCAGCCTCGCGGTCCCGTCTTGTACATGGTGAGCACCTCGTGACAGGAATGCCTAATGGATGTGAAATTTTAAGGCTAATCGTCCAGTAGCTAGGTAATAATAAGCAAAGCTTTTGGATTGCTCTTAGGATAAAGATCCCCCTTTCCCTATGTATCAGGAGTGGAGAAAATGGTTATTAGACAAAAACATAAAGTGTTTTTTGGTGATAGATTGTCAAAACATTTCCGGTCTTGATAATAACCACTACGAATAGCCTAATAGTACATGTGTTGTTAGTGTCACCAACGAGATAATAAAAGGCTCATTAATTATTAATGAGAATATTAATAAAACCAAAGTCTTACAATTGATCAGACTTGAATAATCAAATGCACCGCGCGTAGTTCACCCCTACAAGAAGATGCATTGGACAGAAAAGCCACTTAAGAGGAGCATTGCTGGGTTGAGCATTGATTTTAAAGGGGCATTTTAAGTGGATATGTAGTTAGACAGTAGTTGGACTAGAAGTGGACAGGGGACTGGATCTTTCTGCAAACTCATCTACAGTACATAAGGCAACAAACGGTGAGCTTATTTGACCACACTATTATCCCATGCTTGTTAGCCTGCACTTTTAACCCGCACTATACACGTTATTTACTGCAGCCTCTCCCATCACTAGACTGCACACAACTGTCTCTCCCATCCCTCCCCCCCCCCCAAATCCCTCAGCAAACCCTGAACAGACCCTAGAATTACAAATGCAGCAAAACATTTTGGCAAGGGAAAGGCATAGCTCGTAAGGGAGCTTCAATACACATGTATGCGGATGACAAAATCTTATATGCACACAGCCCTTACCTCTCTGACCTTGGACACGTACTTCAATCTGACTTTTTGAGACTTTGGAAATTGGATTTCCCAAAACAAACTGTTTTTAAACACTGACAAGACTGTAACAAAGGTATTTGGTACCATGGCTAAATTTCTAAAGCTTCCAATGAATGAGCTCCAGATCAGAAGCAACTCTAATACTATCCTAGCCCCTGGTACTAGTTTAAAATATTTTGGCATATGGTTTGACTCCCATTTAACATTTGGGTTGCGCATTGATACCCTGATATCCAAAACGTATGCCAAACTAGGTGTATTATATAGGAACAAATCCTCCCAAAGTCTGCTGGTCAGAAAGCGCATCAGAAGATGCTGATGCCAATTATAGACTATGGGGACGTAGTATACAGTATGGCACGGTACCCCAAACTCACCTCAGCAAACTTGATACCATCTACAACTCTATATGCTGCGTTGTCCTCCAATGCAACTACAACACACATCACTGTGAAATGCTCAAAGAAATAGATTGAGTCTAGGCGCAAAGTTCATCTCTCCTGTCTTGCCTTCAAATACTTTCTGGGCAAGATACAGTACCCGCCTATCTGAACAAGCTCCTCACCCCTACCACATGCAGCACTTATCATCTGAGATCTGACTCCAAAAGACTGTTCATAGTCCCAAGTCAAAGTATCCAGCCGCTCCTCCTTCTCTTACTGTGCACCCCACAACTGGAACAATCTTCTGGAGACACTCACAGCCGCCACTAGTCTAATTTCTTTCAAAAGTAAAGCTGTCTCACATTTTAATTGGGTCTGTAACTGTTACATACGCCTATAATATATTATCTTTAACAGTGCTTGCAATGTCGTGTATATAATGTATAACCTGTTCACTAAATGTAACTATGTTTTTGTAATAATGTACTGTATTTGTCATCATAACTCTGTGCCCAGGACATACTTGAAAACGAGAGGTAATTCTCAATGTATTACTTTCTGGTAAAACATTTTATAAATAAATAAACTTCTACACATATCTTCAGCTAAAGATTTTAATGACACAGATAATACAAACTGCATAATAAATGAATATTTGGATTGACACTGACAATCTGCAGAGAAGTTTATTTGCTTTAATGCAATCAAAAGCTCTATTTTATGATTGACATGAATTTATTTAGAATGATTAATGTTAATATTTAACACAATGCAGGAACAAATAAGATTGTCATTCTGATTTCTGTAAAAGAGAGACCTACAGTAGCTTAGTTCAAAACCACTAAATTCTGTAGGTCAAATAATCTTATATTTCTGGGACTAGATGTTCATGAGCAGTATTCCATTTCATTTCCCACTGAGGATCCAGTTCTAATTGGTTGATGAGTCATGGCCAGGTTCCAGTATTCTATTGCTGATACAGTATGAATATTACTCAGCTGCCAGATCAGTATTTCAAGAATGCTACATTCCTATAGCCTACCTACAGATTGTCATATACCTGTAATTATACATTTTTTCTTCTGTTTGGAATTTTTGTGTAAAGTGCCCCCTTAAACTATCAGAACGCTCTATGTAATGTTACTGTAATGTACAGTACCTTACTAAACAACACTTAGTAAATAATATAGCCCTTTGTAACGTGGGTTCTTCATTTTTAGAATTAAGTCTAAATGCAAGAAAGTGGGAGAAAAGTAAAATGTATGCAGTAGTGATGCATCCATAAAAGCAAAAAATCACACAGGTAATACACCTTTTAGACAGCTTTTGTTGCATGACATCTGCGGGTGGCACATGTAACTTCCTGTCTTGTCTGTGTGCCATGCGGCTTTGCGACAGGAATGTGAGAAGCTGTTACTTCAAGTGACATACTGTACCTTATTTTCCTCCTCTAAAGCACTCTGGGTATCTACAGTGCTGTACTTGTCTTTGAGTATGTGCACACTGGTGAGAACCAGTGTGTATAAAAACATGGAGATTATTGTACATGATATTGTTTATAGTCACATACACTTGTTGGCAAGTTTATGTGAAAGTAAATAAAAAAATAAAATGTTAAATATTTAGACAAGCATGGTTTTTGGTGGACTTTGTCAAATTTTTCACTGTTATCTATACGAGCAAATAAAGTTATAATTATTGAGAATATCTCTTTCTATCAAATATTCAGCATTTTTCTCTTCCCTAATGACCGTAAAGTAAAATTGGCTTAACTTCATATATTCAACTGCATTAAGACATTATTGTGGCTTTGCAGATCTGGTGAGTTTGATTTGATTCTGGGCAAATGACCTCAAGTAAATTCTATTGGAAAATTCATTTTGGGTAACAAATTACTGTGCCTGAAATATTTAATATATATATGTTGTGCTGTATATTCTGTGAGAAGCAGAGTAATTATAATGAATTATAATTACGAACTAGTTTATAAGAAAGTGAATGATCAAATGTGGACTGTTTTTTTTATAGACTTTATCCTATGTGGACTCTATCTTGCAATCTCTGAATTATATGGAAATAATGAGTAATCGTCAAGGCGAAAGAAGTCTAAAGGCATTATGGAAAGTATTGAATTTGTTGGGAAAAAAAAAACTCATAAGATTTTCCTATTGCCCTTTAAAGAAAGAATTTGGCTATAAACTAAAAAATGTACAGTGCACCAGATGTTTTATAACAATTGTAACATATTAAAAAGGTAAGCTACTGTTTTGGTCTCTTTGAAAAGAGGCATAAAATGATTGTTTCTGAACCACAACAGGATTCACGTGTTTTCAATGAATGGAAAATAACCAAGACTACAGTATGTTAAAAAGTGAAAAATATGATTCTGTTGCCCATATCAAACGAGTTTAATATGGACAGAAGTTAAACAAGAAAACTATTTTCTGTTGCGCATCTGATATGTTAGTTTAAACAACGGTAACTTATTACAAGTTCTCTAACGTTTAATTGAATGGGTGCATTGAATCTAACAAAGTTGAATGTAAACCACTAGACTACCTGCATGATGATAGTAGATAAAAATAGGAAGTGCTGAATTATAGGCATGTCTAATGCTGATAAAAACAAAAATAGCTAAAATTATCTGCTTATCTTCTCAGTAAGTTAGACCCACATCATTCTTTCAGTTGAATTTATTTTGTTTAGAATGGGAGCAAGTTATGTTGCAGTAATGCATAGTTTGTCAGTGGGAGAATGTTACTGAGCGCCATTTGCATATTCTACATACTTTTGTTACTGCCCAGTTCCACTATACATCGGAAGGATTTACAAAAGAAAGACAATTGTTTATATTTACGAAGGGCATATGAACATTCTGAAGATGTAAATGATACACATGATCTCCCCGACCAGAAAAAGATTCATGAAACAGCCTAAATAGTACATACAAACTTTAAAAATAACATAGATTCAAAGTTTATTATTCCATCAATTTTTTTTTTAGAATGTTTTTGTATAGCGCTGCTAGCTTTACGTAGCGCTTTAGAGAGACATTTTGCAGGCACAAATCCCTGCCCTGTGGAGCTTACAATCTATGTTTTTTTGGTGCCGGAGGCACAGGGAGATAAAGTGACATGCCCAAGGTCACAAGGAGTTGACACCAGGAGTTGACACCAGGAATTGACACCAGGAATTGACACCAGGAATTGACACAGGAATTTACACCAGGAATTGACACCAGGTTCCCCAGCTTCTAACTCAGTGTCAGTCAGTGTCTTTACTCACTGAGCCACTCACTCTCCCCTTTGACCTTAGAATGTTCACTTGATAGCTAAAGAGATAGCAGATAATGACCAATAGAACATTCAGTGAACATCATGCCTTCTTTGCTAATTTCTCTGAATATGTGGTTGGCGTGGAAGAGCCGGGCTTCCTCCCATATTTCTGGAGTCAGGGGGCTGGTTGGGGCTACATGCTGAATTTGCAAAAATTCTAGCTGAGGTTTATGATGAGAAAAAGAGAGACTAACCTCTCTCTTGCCTCATCACAGGCAAAGAAGGGTGGGTAGCTGTGTTGGCCCTTTCTCCCATGTAGTAAAATAACAAAGGAGGGAGATGTGGTATGATACCTTTTTATTGAATCAACAAGTAGCTGATATGTTACAAGTTTTCAAACTTCTCAGTGTTCTTCATCAGGTGTAGAAATACAGAAACAGCCTGCTTTTACATTTTCAATATATATATACCATAACTTAACTTAGTATTATGGTATTATGGTATAGCCTATCCCATAGCCTCTTTGCATACCCAGTTAAAATCAACCCCACACTGATGAGACCCATTAAGGTCGAAACAGCTGTCTGTGGGTGGTTTTCTGGGTATGCACCTTAACCCTGGCTGTGCGCAAAACTGTGACCATGCAGCAAGCATAAGCCTATAGGGAACCATGTTAAAAATGTTTTTTGAGGCAAAAAGTGACACTGTGTGCTCATTTGCATGTCATTTCCCAGAATCCCTTGCTGCAGTGGAAGTGCTGTATGCTGGGTGATAATGGGGAAAGGCGGGTTGGAGAACTGCCTAAGACATGCAGATGAGCAACAGTTGTATTTGCATATATATATATATATATATATATATATAATTAACAGTGTTCGACAAACCTATACATTTGCTCGCCCGGGCGAGTGGATTTAACCCGGCCCAAGAGCACACGTTTGGTCTAGGTGGCGAGTAGATTTTTTTGTGTGGCGAGTAGATTTTTTGTTGATTTGTCAATCACTGTATATCTATATAATATATATATATATATATAGTAGAGATATATATAGTGAGATATAGATATATGTATATAGATATATATTTATAGATATATATATATATTATATATATCTATAGGATACTATATATATATATATAATTATTATAATATAATATATCTATATATATATAGATATATTATCCTAAGTATTCATATATATATGGTGTGGTGTGTGTGTGTGTATCACACACATCATCCATGCATTACATACACACACACTATTAGCAGCAGCACCCAGAGAGGAGCCAGCCTGGGATATGCTACTAGGCTCTGCACCTCCACCTGCTGGCCGGAATCTACAATGGCGCACACAGCTTCTCCCCTCTGCTACCGGACCAATGTTTTTTTTAATCTGACCAGTTGGGGAAGGGCAGTCCGCCCCTGCCACACGCTATACTAGCTTTCTTTAACCTTTCATACTGCACAGTAGTCGACACACAAAAAATGGAGGTGGCAACAAGCACACTAAAGAAAATTTAAATATAAACTCACATGAGCAAAATCTGCAGCAATGTGGATTTATTGCACAATGCCACAGCACATTTTATCAAGCAGCCACCATTATAAGAGACAGATTGTCCTGAGTCATGTCGCTTTGGGGGGATATAAGTCTGGCTGCCCTGATAAAATACGCTGTTTCGATATGCAAGAAATCCACATTGCTGCAGGTTTTCCTCGTGTGAATTATTTTTATCGTTTTCATCGGTGGCCTTGTTGCCACCTCCATTTTTGGATGACTTTTTCATGTATTATATCCAAGAGGGGCATATCAGGGAACCGAGGCCCGTGTTTCCTACAGATTTTCAACAAACACATATTCAGTAGTGAGTGCACAATGGCCCATTTTATTTTAAAGGCTAGGTCAAGAAAGTATAACAAGTCTGTGTAAGCGACCCAGACTAAAATCCTTCTTTATCCAGATGTTTCTCTATGCACTGGGATATGTAGATGGTAACTTACTTACTGCTTGGCTAATATAAGAAATGTTATTGTTCCATAGCTCTATGAAGTAGAAGCATGGACCATTAGTACACAAGGTAACCAAGTGTCCTTTTTAGGGATGGCACTGCACATCCTCATTTATGAAATACTTTAGAATGTGCCCTAAACATGTTCTTCTTCAACCAACTCTTGATAGCCCACAGAGGCTGTCAATGCTTCCATTTTTGCAGTTAAAATATAGAGAACTTAAGCCCCCTTTTCTTCCTTCTTGGAATGTGAAAACCTTGTGTAATTGTAACTCTATGAATAGATGTGAGCATAGGATAACCCTAATTACTCATGAGCTGGAGAAATACAAGATGAGCACTACACCTCTTTGTGTGACTTACCTCCATGACCATGGTCAGGTCACAGAATCCAGTGCTAGATTAATCTTTTTGTGGTTTGAAAACCCTTCAGGGGAATGATATGAGTATGGTGAATAGTTTTCTATATGCAGACCCCTTTTCAAGCTGGATATCTATCCTGTGGGAATTAATGAATGTCTGATGAAATTGCATTACTTTTAACTGGAAATGTTACCTCATTATAATAAGTTCCGATATACTGTATCTACTGTTACATCTTCTGATCAGAAGAACAAGGAACTAAGATATAAGTTTGTATGAACTTGCCAACAAAAGTCATAGGAAAACATGACATTGGTAAATGCAACTCAAACGGCGAGCTACAGCTTTCTGTCTGCAGTAGGCATCAGCTCTGCATTTCTAACACAAAGTTTCAGCAATAGGTGAAGCACAAGGCTGAGTCCATAGAAGGACAGTCAGCGCTAAGCCGTGCGGACGCTCCATGATGAGTCCCGTCATCCTCAATAAGGATGTCTTGAGAGGGGGCTCCCGCGAGCGTCCGCAGCCATGCTGAGGTGCAGGGATTTTCAGCCGACAGCAGAACCCGTTTCTGAGCGCGCTGTTGGCTGAAAACCTCCAATCAGAGCGAAGCAGCGTAAACGTCATGGCGCCCTGACGTCGGCGCTGTGACGTTGACGTCGGCGCTTCACGGGCTATTGGCCCAGTTACATCAGTGCCTCGCCTCCCCCCGCCTCCCAATCGTGCACATTGGCTCGTCTGCTAGTTCATGCAATCGCTCCTGATTGCGCAGACGAGCCTCAGCGTCAGTTTGGAGGAGAGCGGCTCCCCCCTCTATGGACACAGCCTAAGACTACATAAGATAGATGCAAACTTGCTTCAAGCACTGGCGCATCATTTGATACGATCTGTGAAGCTGACTGCTGGATAAAACACTGGCTCTTGTTTAAAGTATTCATTGTCATCCCTCGTCCCATATGACCTTCCACCCAACAATACTGTACGTTCAACATACTGTAGGCAAAGTAAAAAGATAGTTACAAAATTACAAACCTTTAAGAACAACTGCAGCTTAAGCAGCACAACATTGTAAGTGACTGTTTATAGGAAACATGTTCAGGTCTCAAAGATGCTATGCTCTATTCATACAGTAGCAGTTGGTTATGTTACAGTAGGTATGTTAAATGCAGACACAAGAACTGGTCTCTTCGGTGTGCTAATGAGTGACACAATGATAAACATACTCTCAGGCCAATAATGGTGACTCAAGAGAAGGGACTAAGGGAGGAGTGTTTGAGAATCCCTGGCAGAGCACAACGGGGCAGAGATGCTGTGGCCCAGAGAGACATCGAGCTGGTCCGTGGTGACCTGAGAACCTGGCTGGGCAGGACTGCTCAGCGGAGCTTGGTGACACGGTCACAGACAGGCCACTAGTGGCGTTAGAACGGAGCAGCAGCCTACCAGACCAAAGGGAGGCGAGTAACTACATAGATAGGGGATCGTCATCACTGACAAAGACTACCCAAGTTTTTTGGAAGATATAGGCCTGATACACTTACACACTTTCTTTAAGAGCACCAGCAGTGTTTCTGCACTGACACACGAGTCCCCTATATTGCAGGATCAGGTGGAATTGGGGAGAAACATTGGTACACATCTGTGCAGCGACTTCTGTGAAATGTTGTGCCTTCTAGTGAATGATCCTACCATTTGATGATCACAAGTGTGTGTGTGCATATATATACTGTATGTCTATGTCTATGTCTATGTCTATATATATATACTGTATATATATATCTATATATTAAAAAAACACAAAACCCCAGCAAGCTCTTTTTGGGAACCCCTGAGCTCCCACAATATATATATATATATATATATATATATATATATATATATATGTGTGTGTGTGTCAAAAAGGAGTGCTATTGACCGTGGCATATGTATACAACAGACGACAGAGAAGCCCCATGCTACATCCAACATGACAAAGATACACAGTAAAATACTTATATATTCTCTTGAAAAAGGGTCATTTAGTTTAACCCTTTGGCCAAAGCGTTGTAAGCTTGCGAGCCACGACAAGGCAGACACCTGTTCGCAAGTCCTAACACTACCAGATAAAATACTAATATACCTCTATTAGGATTATAATTCTCATTTACCTCTATTAGGAGGGAGAAAGACCAAGTGGATCTAACTATCCGTAAATGGAAGGATATAATATATATATATATATATATATATATATATATATATATATATATATATAAGTGCTGTGTGCTGGTGATAATGGCGAAAGGCGGGGTTGCAGACATGCCTAAGACATGCAGATGAGCATACAGTTTGTATTTACATTTATATATATATATATATAATATATATTTATATATTAATATATATATATTATATATTATATAGGCAATACGATACCGCACGTGGACGAATATCAGAGGCAGCACTCCAAATGAATATCAAAAATCCTGATATATTCAACAAACATCATATCCAACGTTCGGTCCTCAAACGGGAGGACCGAAACGTTGGATATGATCTTTTGTTGAATAATCAGGATTTTTGATATTCATTTGGAGTGCGGCTCTGATGATCGTCCACGTGCGGTATCGTATGTGCCTATTTATTTGTACAGGATTTGCACCCAATTTTTCTATTCAGACGTGCCTAGGTTCTTTATACCTGATTTATATACATTATATATATATATATATATATATATATATATATATAGTATATATATCTATATATATATATATATATATATATATATGTTACAGTATTATACAGTATTTATGTGGTAAATATTTTTTTTCTATAAATACTCATTTGTTATTCAAAGCCCTGTGTTGTGTATTATTTGTCTGACCTTCAGTCCTGTGCTCAGCTAGTGGGATAGCAGAGGTCATAACAAGGAGTAGGACTTGGGCCTGCAACTTAGCGTATAGAACTCAGTCTAAGGGAAATAAAGTGCAATTGAGAATACCATGCTCTGGATAATAAAAACATCCAATTGCTTTCAATATGGCATTTTTTTCCTTTGCTACATTGCAATTTTTTGCTATTGAATTAAACCACATTTCCATTGTTACGTGGACCTCATTGGCCACTAACCAAATAGCACTATTTGAGAAGAATACTCAGTGCTATGTGAATACAAAAAGAGTAATTTCCACATTATTCTTCTTTAGTGGAAATCAAAACTGAAAATCAGTTTCTAAAATTCTATAATTTACACTCTATAAAGTAACCAGAGTACAAGCTTTCAATAAGTACAGTAAATGTTCTATGTTAAATATAATTAAAGCATTATTCTTTGCTTTTGTCAAACCAGACAATGTTACAACACCTCCATTTATTAAACTAAGCTAATATAGCATAATTACATACATGTTATTATAATTTTCAAGCACTAACATAAACATACAATTTTGGTATCCCTATCATATTGCAGGCATGTCAACTCTCACTGATTTTCTGTATCTCACTGGGCAGTTAGTGTCACACATTTTTTGCATTAGCAGTCCGCTCAGTGGCATCTTACTGACACAAAAAAGTACTTTTCCATGAAAATTCAATGCTGGCCTCAAAGCTCCAAAACTCGCTATATTTAGCCAGTTGATGTTGACGCATCTCTGCATATACAGTACCTGAATGCCCTTTTGACCTTCTCATTCACTTGGTGCCTTTGGACCAACTTTTAACACAGGGTTTTTATCTGTAGGGTTTAGATTCCAGATCTTGAATGTATTTTCCAAAAAGCAACCTCTTGGTATAAAGGTTGTTCCCTTTATGGCAAAGTTTTAAGATTTTTCCATCTGTTCGCTACAGGCTACAGAAAGTTAGATGTAAGGTTATATTTCTCACTAACTGCTTGTTTTGTCTGAACTGCAGAGTAAAGATTGGAAAAATATGTAGAAATCCTCCTAGAGTATGCAAATAGACATTTCTCCCAGATGCAATTGTGTCTGTAAACCTTATTATAAAAATTAATTTTGCCAATCAATATGTAATACATTTTATCAGTATGTATTAAAGAAACCAATTTATTCTTTTTAAAAAAAATAATGTATTCAAATGTTTCTAAACTGTGGCCCAGAAGAGCCAGAATACATTTTTAAAGGGTTCCACAGTTCTTAAAATATTGAGGGCATGAGCTCTCAAAAGTTTTCCTATTGTGAGTGTAGGAGAGTGGCCAAGAGAGAGAGAGAGAGCACTAGACAATGGTCAACAGTTAAATCAGATTTTTTTACTTTGACATGGCAGCCTCGGCCTATCCCCTGTTAACCATGATGTGCTCAGAGAGCCTGTAATTGAACCCTTTACAGTACACCCCCCTCCCTTCTCAGTAGGCAGCAGTTGACTTACAGATTAAATAGTGCGAAATTAGGTCACGCCTTGATGGAGAATGATTTAGGCATGTTTGTATACTGCAGGCTTAACAATAGTGCCCAATGTAATGCAATCGCTGGAAATGCAAATAGAATCTTGCATTATAAGGGGAATGGATGGAAGGGAAGTAAGCATGATGATGCTGGCAGCCTTCTGGCAGGAGCTATCCGATTGTTTAAAGCAGGTCTGCCCAACTCGTAAAGTGAGAAGGGCCGAACTGCTCCAAGGAAAAAAAATTTGGGCCGCACGGGTCAAATCATCACCATCATCATCTCTCCTCCAGCACCTCTCATCATCATCATCCTCCTCATATCTCCCCCAGAAACCCTCACTATCAACCTTTACTATACTCCCCATCTATCTCTCATACCCCCATCACTCCCCTCACCCACACAATACCCCCCTCCACATCAAACACATAATACCCCCCTCCACATCCAACACACAATACCCCCTCCACATCCCCCCAGCCCATTCCATGTCAGCAGCCCCCCCCCCAAGTCAGATCCTATGTCAGCATCCCCCCCACAAGTCGCATCCCCCAGTCTTCTCCCTCAATATGAACACTCTCTCACCCCTCTCTCCCCTCCCAAATGACCTCCTCCCCTCCTCTCAATATGACTCTCTCCCCCTCCCTAATATGACACACTCCCCCCTCCACTCAATATTACACTCTCTCTCCTCCCCTCAATATGACACCTCTCTCTCCTCCTCAATATGACCTCTCCTCTCCCTCCCCATACGACACTCTCCCCCTCTCATTGAACCGCTCTCCCCCTCCTCTCAATATGACTCTCTTCCCCCCCCCACTCATGACACTCTCCCCTCCCCTCAATATGAACACTGCTCTCCCCCCCCTAATATGACACTCTCTATCCCTCCCCTCAATATGACACTCTCCCTCCCCTCAATATGACACTCTCTCCCTCCCCTCAATACGACACTCTCCCCTCCCCTAAATGACACGCTCTCCCCCTCCCCTCAATATGACACTCTCCCCCTCCCCTCAATATAAAACTCTTCCCCCCTCCCCTAATGACACTCTCTCCCCTCCCCTATATGACACCTCCTCCCTCCCTCCCCTCAATAGCACCCTCCCCTCCCCCAATATGACACACTCCCCCCCCCCTCAAATGCCACTCTCCTCCCCCCTCAATATGACAACCTCCCCCTCCCTCAATATGACCACTCTCCTCCTCCCCTCATATGACACACTCTCCCCCCCTCCCCTCAATATGACACTCTCTCCCCCCACTGCAACTCACATCACACCCTCCCCATGCAACTCACATCACTCTCTCCCCCCCTTGTGCCACCTCACATCACTTCCCCCCCCCCCTGCCCCTCACATGTCAGCAGCCCCCCCCTCACATGTCAGCAGCCCACCCCCCCTCACATGTCAGCACCCACCCCCCACATGTCCGGAGCCCACCCCCCCTCACATGTCAGCAGCCCACCCCCCATCCCCCGTTTATCACACCCCCCCCCACCAGCCTTTTTCCACCCACCCCCCCCCCACCAGTCCATTTTCACACCCACCCCCCCACCACCCGTTTTTCACACCACCCCCCACCAGCCCGCTTCCACAATTCACAACACCACCCCCCACCAGCCCGTTTTTCACACCCAGCCCCCCACCAGCCCGTTTTTCACATAGCCCGTTTCTCTCTCTCACACACACACACGCACCTCTTAGATCAGCACATCCTCTCCCCAGTACTAAGCCCCGCCTCAGGCATGCTCTGACCTCCCCGGCATCCTGCTATTGAAAAAAAAAAATACTCCTGGCTGCCGCATCCTCCTCATGCTGCTGCTGCTGCCCCCGCGCACCGCAAAACCTGGGGGCTGGGAGGGAGGGAGGGAAGGAAGGGGGGATGAATCGCTGCCATTTTTTAAAACTTTTTTTTTTTAATTTATTTATTTAATTAACTGGCGCCCGGCCGGAGTCATCGCGGGCCACACAGAGTTGCCAGGCGGGCCGCATGCGGCCCGCTGGCCGTATGTTGTGCAGGTCTGGTTTAAAGGATGCAATTGCAAAAGAATCTGTCCTGCGCTTCTGTGTACTTAGCAAGAACCACCCTATGGGTGTCTCAGACACTAGAGCAGTATATGAGGGAGCTCAGCGTGGCCACAGAGTTGACCGGTGCAGGGGGATGTGAATCTTACCTCACCTGCATCTCCGGTCTGGGACCCGCTCTCCTCGCCTGCTCCTGCGTGCCGCCGTCTGTGATATCAAGGAAGAAGAGAAAATTCGGCGCAACTGCGCATGTCTGAGTCAATGAAGCTCCCGGATGTTCTTCAATAAACTTTATTGTACACACACAAGGGCTACACAGCGATCTCCCCCTCTACGCGTTTCACCCTTACAGATAGGGCTTCGTCTCGGAGTGGGGAGAAGCGGTAGCTGCCTGATTAAATACCCTTAAAAGCCCGCGAAAACAGGTCTAAAAATTAACCCATTCAATACCTTTGCCTGTGTATATATTAAATACATATACCATAATAGTTAAATTGCAGTAATTTGAATACAGTCTATGTTAAACATATATATATATATATATACATAGACTATGTTGTCAGGCTGTGTATTGAAAGTACTGTATATAAATGATTAAAAAGCTGGTCACTAGACTACAAGAAACTAATAGGTCTTTTAAATCCATGTCACATAATCAATTACAGCTTCAAGCCTATGTTTAATATGCAAAACATTTTGTTGTTATACAAAAGCCTAATAAGCCTAAACTTTATAATAAAGGCTATATGATGCTGTTTGACATTGGAAAATGCGGACCAATAGAGTGGAAAAAAGGGGGGTGGGTGGGGGGGGGAAAGGAGGGGGGGGGGAGAGGGGGGGAGGACAGGAGAGGGGTGGGAGGGAGGGGCAAGTAGGAAACAGAACGGAAGATAAAACCATATAACAAAAATGAATCACACTGAGCAATCTTTTACGGAGGGAACAGATATGCTGTCATTCCTCAAGGTAAGACAAATCTTAATAATCTATAAGAAACAACGCAGATCCCAATCAATGTTGAGTCCACTGGGTTGTAGCGTATTCAATGTATGGATCCAATGGGCCTCTCGTTGGTGCAAGATCTTAATTCTATCTCCTCCCCGAGGGGGTAAAGCTATGTGTTCAATTGCACAACATTGAAAATTCTCTACAGAACCCAGCGGACACTTATTGAAGTGTATTGGTACTGGATGTGTCATGTCCTTATTGTTTATTAGTCTTAGATGTTCCAAAATGCGAATTTTTAGGGCTGTACTTGTTAGCCCCACGTATTGTTTTTTACATCCGCATTGTAACATATATATAACAGAGTTAGTCTGACATGACATGAAAGTTCTGATATGGAATCTGCGTGTTTCCTCATGGTTAGAAAAATGCGTAGTTTTGATCATGTTCGGACAGATCTTGCAATGTCCACATTTGAATGAACCAATTAATTTTGGGAAAAAGGACAGTCTAGTTTTATTCTGATTGGTTGATTTTAACATACTTGGTGATAAGAAATTGCCTAATGTAGCTGCTTTACGAAATACTACCTTCGGGCCTACACAGACCATTTTGCTTAGCAAGGGGTCTAAAGATAGTGTGGCCCAGTGTTTATGTATTATTGCTTTGATACTGTTCGCTTGTTCGCTATAGTTTGTGACAAAGAATGGCACTTCAGCACTCTCGACTTGTGTACCCTGTCTAGCACGACAAACTGTCATATTAATAAGCATATCTCTATCTGTATCCAGTGCATTCTGATACGCTAGATCCAAGTCTGTACTATCATATCCCCTCGACAGGAATCTCTCTCTCATCTCGCTCTCCCTGTGGACAAAGCACTCCAAAGTGGAGCAGTTCCGGCGTAAACGCAGGAACTGCCCCCTTGGAATGCCCCTGACAAGAGGGCGAGCGTGACAACTTTTAGCGTGAAGCAATGAATTCCTGGCATTTTCTTTCCTAAAAGTATCTGATTGAATTTTGTTCTCAATGTCTACATATAAATTCAAGTCCAAAAATTGTAATTGATTTTTATTATATGTGTTAGTGAATCTCAGATTAAGTGTGTTCTCTGCCAGGTATTCAAAAAACCTCAAAAGGTCCTCTTCCCCACCACTCCAGATCAAAATCAGATCATCAATGTAGCACTTGTAAAACGCCACATGATGTCTGAATGGATTGGAATCGCCAAACACGTGGGACATCTCCCACCAACCCATGAACAGGTTGGCATAGGAGGGGGCAAACGAAGTCCCCATTGCTGTCCCACGTGTTTGGAGATAATACTGGTGATTAAAGAGAAAGTAGTTGTGTGTGAGTGAAAATCTAATACTATCCAAAATAAAAGCTATATGTGCTGGTGAAAGAGTGGAGTGATTGTGCAAAAAGAATTCTGTGGCAGCTAAACCATGCTCGTGCTCAATAATATTGTATAAGGAAGCCACATCCAGGGTAACCCAGATGTAGCTTGAGTGCCAAGTGAAAGGTGCTAAAAGAGATAATACATGCTTGGTGTCTATAATATGTGAGGGTAAGGCCTCGGTCCCGCTGCGCTCGTTGGCGCGGGCGGCAATGTAGCGAGTTCCCCACCAGCAGGGGAATCCTCGCGAGCCGGTCCCGGTCCCCCCTGGCTGCACAGCTGACTACACGCTGTGGCGCGTCAGCCGCTGGAGACACCAGAGAATGGTGTTTCCTAACGTTGACGCGTGACGTGTGTGGCTGTGAGCCAATGGGGAGGGGAGGCTTCGGGAGGAGGAGAGGCTTCGGGGAGCGGGGAGGAGTGTGGAGTGAAAGCAGGTGAGTGCCTGTCTGTGTGTGTGTCTGAGTGCGTGTGTGCGTGCCTGTCTGTGTGTGTATGTGTGTGCCCGAGTGCGTGAGTGCCTGCCTCTGTCTGTGTCTGTGTGTGTGTGTGTGTGTGTGTGTATGAGTGCGTGAGTGCCTGCCTGTGTGTGCGCGAGTGTGTGTGTATGAGTGCGTGAGTGCCTGCCTGTGTGTGTGTGTGCGCGTGTGTGTGTGTGTATGAATGAGTGCCTGCGTGTGTGTGTTTAAACTTACTTTCCAGCTCCAGCCCGAGTCCGTGGAGGGAGGGGGGGGGAGAGTAGCGGGTCCCTCCGCTCAAGCCACGCCCCCCCTCCCTGTCAAACCGCCCACCACCCGCCCACCTCCCGCTCCGGCTCCCGCTCCCTACAGACCACATATCGCGGTCTGTGTATCTCAGCGCACCGCCTGTCAGCAGTGCGGGTGCGCTGACTCTGGGAGCGGGGCCTTAGCCTAAGGAGTGAACGAGTGGCTGTAAAAAGTGATCTATATATTGAGAAAGGTGTTCACCCAGGGAACCAATACTTGAAATGATTGGTCTCCCTGGGGGTGCAATGAGTGTCTTGTGTATTTTAGGCAAGTGGTGAAAGATGGGTGTGATAGGATCTGGAGTGGTGAGGAAGTCTCGCTCATTGGGTGAGAGCACATGTAACATCTCACCTTCGTCCATGAAGTCCAAGAACTCTCTACTGAACTGGGGAGTCGGATCCCTGTCGAGAGTACGATAAGCTTCTGGGTCGTCGAGTTGCCGCTGGGCCTCAGCTATGTAATATTCTCTGTCGAGCACCACCGTTGCGCCCCCCTTGTCCGCCTTTCTAATAAGAACAGAGTCATTATCAACAAGAGATTTTAAAGCTGCCCTTTGTTCCACTGTCAAGTTATCTCGCTGAAAACCCCTGGTTCATATGCCTTTCGCCAGGAGCGAAAGATCTCTCTCAATACCCTTCTGGAAGATATCTATGTACTGCCCTCTCATATGTGCCGGGTAGAACACTGATTTCTTCTTGAAACCTGAGTTGGTACTGCCCAGAAAATCTATGGGGTCATCTATAGTATTGTTCTCATTAAAGAGATCCGTAAGGTCCTGCTGTTGGCATTGGTCCTGGAAACCTAAGGGAATTGGGACAACAGGGTTAACATCAAAAATGGGTAACAAAGCATTGGGATTATTACTTCTAGTGGAAAAGAATCGTTTAAGGGTTAACTTCCTTGTAAATTTATCCACCATAGTTGAGAACAAATTAAATTGTGTACTGGGTGCGAAAGATAGTCCAAGATGTAAAATGGACAGTTCTGCTTGTGTCAGTTCATGTTTAGAGATATTTATGACATTACTAGTCTCAATACTCAACACTGGGCCACACTATCTTTAGACCCCTTGCTAAGCAAAATGGTCTGTGTAGGCCCGAAGGTAGTATTTCGCAAAGCAGCTACATTAGGCAATTTCTTATCACCAAGTATGTTAAAATCAACCAATCAGAATAAAACTAGACTGTCCTTTTTCCCAAAATTAATTGGTTCATTCAAATGTGGACATTGCAAGATCTTGCACCAACGAGAGGCCCATTGGATCCATACATTGAATACGCTACAGCCCAGCGGACTCAACATTGATTGGGATCTGCGTTGTTTCTTATAGATTATTAAGATTTGTCTTACCTTGAGGAATGACAGCATATCTGTTCCCTCCGTAAAAGATTGCTCAGTGTGATTCATTTTTGTTATATGGTTTTATCTTCCGTTCTGTTTCCTACTTCCCCACCCCCCTCCCCTTCCCCCTCACACCCCCCCCTCCCCTTCCCCTCACCCCCCTCACCCTCCCCCCCCCCTCACCACCCCCCTTTCCCCCCCCCACCACCCCCCTTTTTTCCACTCTATTGGTCTGCATTTCCAATGTCAAACAGCATCATATAGCCTTTATTATAAAGTTTAGGCTTATTAGGCTTTTGTTAACAACAAAATGTTTTGCATATTAAACATAGCTTGAAGCTGTAATTGAGTTGACATGGATTAAAGAACCTATTAGTTTCTTGCAGTGTAATGACCAGCTTTTTAATCATTTATATACTTTCAATACACACCTGACAACATAGTCTATGTATATATATATTATTAGATATACTATATATATATATATATATATATTGCAATTTAACTATTATGGTATATGTATTTAATTTAATATAATGTAATTCCCTTGCTGCTATCCCTGGGGATACTATATAAAGAAATATTCTCTCTTTATATGACTCACTCTCCCTTGAATCCAATGCTCCTAGGATTCCCTTGGTTGCAGCACCACATCTCCAAAATCGAATGGGCTTGATCAAGTGATAACCTGTTGACAACATTTCCATGGTTTATGTCTTCAAGTGCCTCATCCCATCTCTGAAATTCGACTACCTACTGAGATTTCCTCATCCAGGCTTTTAGTTCCATACCAGGAATTAGCTGATGTATTCAACAAGAAACAGGTAGAGGAGTTACCGTCACATGATTCCTATGATTGTGCCATCAACCTTCTCTCGGGGACCATCCCTCCTCAAGGTCACAAGCACCTCCCTTTCAGAGCCAGAAACCAAGGCCATGCAGGATTATATTTTGGAGAACCTTCAGAGAGGGTTTATATGCAGATCTATTTCTCCAACTGGAGCTGGCTTCTTCTTTGTTTCCAAAAAGGATGGTTCCCTTAAGATTTGTATTGATTACAGATGTCTAAGTAAAGTCACGGTAAAGAACCATTAGCCTCCACCCCCATCCCTGAATTCTTCGACCGGGTTACACGGAGCCTCTATATTCACCAAGCTTGATCTTCGAGGGGCATACAATTTGATTCGGATCAAGGAGGGTGACGAGTGGAAAACCACCTTTAATACTGATGATGGCGATTATGAATGTTCAGTATGGTCATGCTATTCAGGTTGTGAATAGCTTAGGCCATTTCAGAAATTATTAACAAGATTTTCTGGGATTTATTTGACTAGTTTCTCGTTGTATATCTGGACGATATTCTTATTTTCTCCTAATCCTTTTCCAAATATTACACAAAGGTTAGATTAGTTCTCCAAAGTCTTTGGGAGAGTTTACTCTTTGATAAGCTTAAAGTGCCAATTTCCTCTCTTTGCTTCGAGATGGATTGAGCAAAAGTATTGGCAGTGCTTGATTGGCCCTTATTGGTAGTTGTCAAACCTTCTCAACGATTTCTCGGATTTGCCAATTATTACCGACGACTTATCCAAAATTTCTTCAAAGTGGTCTCACCATCACGACCCTTACCAAGCAGGGAATGGACCCTACTAAATGGCCTTCTGGTTTTCAAAAAATTTAAATTGAGCCTTTTCCTCTGCACCGGTGCTGATGCATCTGGATCCTATGAAACCCTTAGTTCTAGAGGTAGACACATCCAACTTGGCAGCCGGAGCTATTATCTCTCAACACAGCAATTTTGATGTAAAACTCCATCCCTGCGACTTCTCTAATCAATTCTCACTTGCAGAGTTGAATTATGGTATCAGTAATCGGACACTGCTAGCCATTAAAATGGCTCTTGAGGAATGGAGAATAGAGGGGAAAGTTTCTCTAATCACAATCCTTATGCATCACAAGAACCTCAAGTATACCAAAGTAAGGAGGCTCTGGACGTGTTTGGCTGGATGGGCACCTTTCTTCACTCGGTTGAACTTTGTGATTCATAGGTTAAGATTGGAGGAAAGATGATTTTTATCAGAAACAAAGGAAAGCGTTATTTACAGTAAGGGCAGTTAAAATATGGAATTCATTACCAATGGAGACTGTGATGCAATAGATATCTTGAGAAAAAGGTTAGACATCTTTTTAGAAAGGTATACAGGGATATGCAAAATAAGTAAACATGTGAAGGATGTTGTTCCAGGGAGAAATCTGATTGCCATTACTTGGAGACATTACTGAATTATGTTTCACTGTTTTTTTCCGTTTGCCTTCTTCTATATCAAAATAATGTAAATACAAATATAGGATAAGTATCTGTCATCCTTAACAAGCATACAGTAGATTAAATTTGATGGACATAAAGTATTTATTTTTTCAACCTCATCTACTATGTAACTACTGTACAGTATGTAACATATTTTTTTAAACAAAAAAATGTATTAACACTAACAAACTGTCAATTTAGTTTTGAAAAGTGACACCATTTTTATTGTATAAGTCTGGTGTTTGTGGGGGTCTAATGACCTTTCAAGATCTAGTTTTGTACAAACCATGTGGCCCTTCAGTGGGAGGGTTTGGTGCTGCACCAGTGTTATGTGGTGCCTGCTAGTGGGATGCAGAAAGTAGTGATTGCATTGAGCCATCCTTCTTCCTGTCTCAACAAGGTAAGATCTTGGAGTTTCTGCCATGTGGACCACTGAGCTAGGAAATTGTTCAGTTGTTATTTCAGTCCCTGTCAAAGTTGTGGCAATGCACAGGTATGATGCCGTTGATTTTAATGCAACTCTTGACATCTTCGACTGCCTGCTGTCGTTATTCTTAATATGTCATGTTTAACCATTTCTGGTTCAGAAAAGTTGTAAATTGTGGAAAATGTGTGCACAGTTATCGTCCCATTAATAGTTGTGCAGGTGACATTTCAATCTGAGATGGTGTTGCCCGATAAGCCAACTGCATTGCAGGAAACTGGTTGAAGGATAGACAGAGAGTTGTCATAAATTGAACTTTTACAGGTTGGGCTAAAGTTGTGAGTGGAGTACCTCAGGGATCAGTACTGGGACCCCTGCTTTTTAACTTGTTTATTAATGACCTTGAGGTTGGCATAGAGACCAAAGTCTCCATCTTTGCTGATGACACTAAATTGTGAAAGGTAGTAGAATCAGAGCAGGATGTAATTTCTCTCCAGAAGGACTTGGAGAGACTGGAAATTTGGGCAGGTAAATGGCAGATGAAGTTTAATACAGATAAATGTAAGGTTATGCATTTGGGAAGCAAGAATAAACAGGCGACTTGCAAATTAAATGGGGATAAATTAGGGGAATCCTTGATGGTGAAGGATTTAGGAGTGCTTGTAGACAGCAGGCTTAGCAAGAGTGCCCAAAGTCATGCAGTAGCTGCAAAGGCAAACAAGATCTTATCTTGCATTAAACGGGCAATTGATAGAAGGGAAGTAAACATAATGATGCCCCTTTATAAAGCATTAGTAAGACCACACCTTGAATATGGAGTAAACAATTTTGGGCACCATTCTTCAGAAAAGACATTATGAAACTAGAGAGAGTGCAGAGAAGAGCCACCAAATTAATAAAGGGGATGGACAATCTAACTTATGAGGAGAGGCTAGCTATATTAGATTTATTTACATTAGAAAAGAGGTGTCTATGAGGGGATATGATAACTATATTCAAATATATTCAGGGACAGTACAAGGACCTTTCAAAAGAACTATTCATCCCAAGGGCAGTACAAAGGACACAGGGTCATCCCTTCAGGTTGGAGGAATGGAGATTTCACCAGCAACAAAGAAAAGGGTTCTTTATAGTAAGTTAAAATGTGGAATTCATTTCTCATGGAGACTGTGATGGCAGATATAATAGATTTGTTAAAAAAAAAGGTTGGACATCTTTTTAGAAAAGAAAGGTATACAGGTAAAAATAAATAAAACAAATAAGTAAACACGGGAAGGATGTTGATCCAGGAAGAAATCTGATTGCCAATTCTTGGAGTTAGGTCTTGGAGTTAGGAAGGAACTTATTTTTCCCCTTATGAGATATCATTGGATGATATTTCACTGGGGTTTTCTGTTTGCCTTCCTCTGGATCAATATACTAGACTACTGCAATGCACTCTACATGGGTCTTCCAGAAAAAAGCTATGCTGCCTGCAGCTGGTGCAGAATGCTGAAGCCAGGTTGTTAAGTAACCTAATGGAGTAATTCTATAATGTCCAAGTGGCAAGCCTGCACCAGCTAAAAAACACTATTCAAGTCAATGGGGGTTTTGGCTGACTGCAGTGCTTCAGATAATAAACACATTTTGAGGACCAATACACCAGTGCAAGTCATCTTTAACTCTTGTCCAAATGTTGGGATGTATTGTGAAATTTAAGTTAAGTGTCAATGATATGTATATATAATCCATCCAAAATGCCACTGCCACACTTATCTACCTCACTTACCGCTCCACTTTTTCTGCACCACTACACAAATTCCTAAACTGTCTTCCCATATCCTCTAGAAACCCTACAGTAGCTCTTTCTTACAAAGCGCTCAATGATGCTGCCCCAACCCTTACACCTTAGCCCTCATCCCAATATATACAGTACCTAAATACCCCTACATACTTCCCACGACATCCACCTTTCCTCCTGCATTATTACCATCTATCAGTCCTGCCAACAAGACTTCTGCCATGCTGCCCCCACTCTCTGGGAGCAGCATGGGAGAATTCCCTACCACTTTCCATCAAACTCTCCCACAGCTTTCAGACATTTAAAAATTCCCGAAAAACTCACCATTTCAAGAAAGCCTACCTACATACCTCTAACATCTACACACTATGTATCACCACTTAACATCCCACCCTCAAAACTTGATAGGATCATCGGTCAGGCTGGACCATACTCAAACTTGAGATATACTCCATCCCACAATGAGCAGCTACTTCACCCATCGAATAGTTCCATGTTCCAATAGAAAAAAAGATCTACTCACCGGTGACTTCTCTTCAAGCAACAGAAGATTGTGGACTTCTGCGCATCAAGATGTACTTCAAGATAATAATAATAGCATGTACTTGTATAGTGCTGCTAGTTTTACGTAGTGCTTTACAGAGACATTATGTAGACACAGTCCCTGCTCTGTAGAGCTTACAATCTATGTTTTTGGTGCCTGAGGCACAGAGAGATAAAGTGACTTGCCCAAGGTCACAAGGAGCCGACACCAGGAATTGAACCAGGTGCCCCACTCCTTCTCCCTTCGTGGCTCAAGAGTTGATTGGTGCCACAGTTGGATGAGGAGGATGAGCCTCCATCTCGGCAATGGTAAGAAACACTTTTAGTGGGTATTTCTTGCCTTTGGGGCTATCTGTGCCTACATTGAGGGCATGGGGCTTGTGGGTCATGACACAGAAGATTTGGCTAATAGTGATTTTCCCCATTACTGTGAGTGTTGCTGGGGGGAGAGGAGGGTTGTTGGGGGTAGAGAAGGTGGGTAGTAGTGAGCCCATTGATTGCAAATGTGGCTATCTGTGCCCCCATTGAGGGCATAGGTAACCACAGTGACAATCAATGGGTTTATTGGCTAGTGTTTGTTTTTATTGTAATGTATGGTAATGAGTATTTTATTTAATTGTGTTTTTTAAGGCATCATAAATGGGTGCTATATGGGAAAACGCCTGCTCAGCACTATTACAAAAGTATGTACTGGCGGGTTGCTATCAGGGAATGAATGGCTAATACAGTCGGTGCAAAAGGGATAATGATAACAAACAGACACATACAAGGAGACAGAAATTCTCCAACAAAGATCCCAGTTCGCTGCACAACAAGACCGAAAATATATGAGGGTTTAGTAACCCCACCTCCTAATAGGTAGTTGGGGCTTTGAAGGGTGCCAATAAGTAACCGCTCCCAGCACTGTGGGAGGACAATTACCACTAAAACTGCCCTTGGGCAGAAAATAATAAAGACTTTAATGTTATGCAAAATACGACGCGGTAACACAAACTCAGGACAAATAAAAACACTTAAACTTAAATCACGGGTGAAGGGTGCGGGTATCTAGGATAAATCCAACGAAAAAAGGTAAGGATTAACCCTACCCTAGGCAGAGTGGTAGTTCACATAAATTGTAGTAGGGAACCATATATGTAACACAAAAGCATGCAATACTTTCTGGGGCCCCACCTGATGATACTAGTGGATGTGATACTGATAAGTGTATGCTGCAGGTTCCTAAGCACACATCAGCTATAGTGAAATAGAGCCTGCATAGGGTGTAGTGTGTCTGATGTGTATCTATTCAGGAGTGTCTGTCAGCATAATTATTATATGTACACACACATGGATCGAGAGTCTCAATCCGCACCACACCTAATATCCGTGGGTGCCCTTATACCCCTATGAGGTGATATTGTGTCAGCCTGGGGTGCCGTATGTCATACACAGAGTTAGTTAGGATGTCGGTAAGCAGAAATATACCTCAGTACAATTTGCAATATCGCAACCCGTGTCCCCAGCTACGTCTGCAATGGAAGCAGGTTAAAGCACACCACAATACCTTCTAATCGAGTGCCAATAATCTCATATCAGCACACAGAATCTGCAATTGTAGCAGAACCCACTCTACCCGCTCTAACAGCTCAATGCTGAGAACTGCCTCACCCGGATCCCTCCTCAGACGTCAACGCGATGACGTCATCCCGACGTTTCGCGCCATGTGGGGGGTAGACGCTTTTCAAGGTGGGAGGTGATAAGCTGAGTGCGCTGGGCCCTCCTTTATACCTATGTGCCGTGCGGCTCTTTAAAGGTACCCTAAACTTGTAGGCTCTTAGGTGAATGGCCCAGCAAGCATACATGTGTAAAATATAAATAAAATAAATAAACAAACAACCAAAGGGGAGTGATGAAAACGTGTAGTGAGTCAGCTTCTATCCAAGGTATTGTATGTCCATGCAAGTGTACAGGTATGCTTGCATCTCTGCTCATGGTATACTGATAAATACTCAGTATACTATATAGTATGGTAAGTAATACCCAAAATCAGGGTTATCATCTGATGCACATAGGCTACATCAATCTGGTACAGACACCACCCTGGACACTATATGTAGGGGCCACTATAGTCATATGCCCGTGGTGTCATATGTGGGTTAGGAGTGATCTAAACCTGGGCTGTCGCCCGTAGGGTCAAAAGACATCTAAGTTTAAAACTATATACCAGGATCCCCCTAAAGCCGAATTGAAGATGTTTAATTAATATATGCCCAAGGGTTGGTAGGTGTCTCTGATGGCCCCTTACTATGTATAGATGAAACTCAGACTTAGGCCCTCTATGTCATGGAATAGTGATCCATTGTTGGCCACAGTTATGATCCCACACTAAATAAATGAGGTGTAGATGTATCCTTCATTTAACCCCATTGGGCTTAGTGTGTCAAGTGTGTATATCCATTTGCATTCTGTCTGCAATAGGATCCTATTCCAATCTCCCTTCCGCTGGCCCCAAGGGAACGCGACGCCCAGCGGGAGATCAACATTGATTGGGATCGCGTTGTTTTCTTATAGATTATAAGATTTGTATTACCTTGAGGAATGACAGCATATATGTTCCCTCCCGTTAAAAGAGTTGCTCAGTGTATTCAATGTTGTTGGTTATATTGGTTTTAGTCTCCTTGCTTTTCCTATCCACCCCCCCCTCACTCCTCACCCCCTCCCCTTCCCCCTTCCAACCCCTCCCCTTTCCCCCCCCTCACCAACCCCCTTCCCCCCCCCTCACCCACCCCCTTTTTCCACTCTATTGGCTTGCTTTTCCAATGTCAAACAGCATATATATAGCCTTTATTATAAAGTTTAGGCTTATTAGGCTTTGTATACACAACAAAATGTTTTGCATATTAAAACTAGGCTTGAAGCTGTAATTGATATGTGACATGGATTTAAAAGACCCTATTAGTTTCTTGCAGTGTAATGACCAGCTTTTTAATCATTATATACTTTCAATACACAGACACCTGACAACATTAGGCTATGTATATATATATATATATATATATAATATAATATATATATATATATATATTGCAATTAACTAGTTATGGTATATGTATTTAATTTAATATAATGTAATTCCCTTGCTGCTATCCCTGGGGAACTATATAAAGAAATATTCTTCTTTATATGACTCACTCTCCCTTGAAATCCAATGCACCTAGGATTCCCGTGGTTGCAGCACACACATCTCCAAAAATCGAATGGGCTTGATCAAGTGATACCTTGTGAACAACATTTCCATGGTTTATGTCTTCAGTGCCTCATCCCATCTCGAAATCGTACTCTACTGAGATTTCATCTCCAGGCTTGTAGTTCCATACCAGGAATTAGCTGATGTATCAACAAGAAACAGGTAGAGAGGGTTACCGTCACATGATTCCTATATGATTGTGCATCAACCTTCTCTCGGGGACCAATCCCTCCTCAAGGTCACAAGCAACTCCCTTTCAGAGCCAGAACCAAAGGCCATGCAGGATTATATTTTGGAGAACTTCAGAGAGGGTTTATGCAGATCTATTTCTCCAACTGGAGCTGGCTTCTTTTGTTTCCAAAAGGGATGGTTCCTTAAGATTGTATTGTATTACAGAGTCTAAGTAAAGTCACGGTTAAAGAACCATTAGCCTCCACCCCCATCCCTGAATTCTTCGGACGGTTCACGGAGCCTCTATATTCACCAAGCTTGATCTTCGAGGGGCATTACAATTTGATTCGGATCAAGGAGGAGTGACGAGTGGAAAACACCTTTAATATGATGATGGCGATTATGAATGTTCAGTATGGTCATGCTATTCAGTGTTGGTGAATAGCTTAGGCCATTTCAGAAATATTAACAAGATTTTCTGGGATTTATTTGACTAGTTTCTCGTTGTATCTCTGGACGATTTCTTATTTTCCTAATCCTTTTCCCAAATTTACACAAAGGTTTTAGAGGTTCTCCAAAGTCTTTGGGAGAGTTTACTCTTTGATAGCTTAAAGTGCCAATTTCCTCTCTTTGCTCGAGATGGATTGGAGCAAAGTATTGGCAGTGCTTGATTGGCCCTTATTGGTCGTTGTCAAAACCTTCTCAACGATTTCTCGGATTTGCCAATTTACCGACGAATTATACCAAATTTCTTCAAAGTGGTCTCACCATCACGACCCCTTACCAAGCAGGGAATGGACCCTACTAAATGGCCTTCTGGTTTTCAAAAAATTTAAATTGAGCCTGTTCTTGCACCGGTGCTGATGCATCTGGATCCTATGAAACTTTAGTTTCTAGAGGTAGACCACATCCAACTTGCAGCCGGAGCTATTATCTCTCAACACAGCAAATTTTGATGTAAAACTCCATCCCTGCGACTTCTCTAATCAATTCTCACTTGCAGAGTTGAATTTGTACAGTAATCGGACACTGCTAGCATTAAAATGGCTCTTGAGGAATGGAGAATAGAGGGAAAGTTTCTTAATCACAATCCTTATGCATCACAAGAACTTCAAGTATACCAAAGTAAGGGAGGCTCTGGACGACGTGTTTGGCTGGATGGGCACCTTTCTTCATCGGTTTGAACTTGTGATTCATAGGTAAGATTGGAGGAAAGATGATTTTTATCAGAAACAAATGGAAAGCGTTATTTACAGTAAGGGCAGTTAAAATATGGAATTCATTACCAATGGAGAATGTGACAATAGATATCTTGAGAAAAAGGTTAGACATCTTTTTAGAAAGGTATACAGGGATATGCAAAAAGTAAACTTGTGAAGGATGTTGTTCAGGGAGACAATCGATTGCCATTACTTGGAGACATTACTGAATTAGTTTCACTGTTTTTTCCGTTTGCCTTCTTCTATATCAAAATAATGTAAATACAAATATAGATAAGTATCTGTCATCCTTAACAAGCATACAGTAGATTAAATTTGATGGACATAAAGTATTTATTTTTTCAACCTCATATACTATGTAACTACTGTACAGTATGTAAACATTTTTTTTAAACAAAAAAATGTATTTAACACTAACAAAACTGTCAATTAGTTTTGAAAAGTGACCACCATTTTTATGTATAAGTATGGTGTTGTGGGGGGGTCTAATGACCTTTCAAGATTCTAGTTTTGTACAAAACCATGTGGCCCTTCAGTGGGAGGGTTTGGTGCTGCACCAGTGTATGTGGTGGCTGCTAGTGGGATGCAGAAAAGTAGTGATTGCATTGAGCCATCCTTCTTCCTGTCTCTCAACAAGGTAAATCTTGGATTGTTCTGCCATGTGGACCACTGAGAGCTAGGAAATTGTTCGTTGTATTTTCAGTCTGTCAAAGGTTGTGGCAATGCACAGGTATGATGCGTTGATTTAATGCAATCTCTTGACATCTTCGACTGCCTGCTGTCGTTATTCTTAATATGTCATGTTTAACCATTTCGGTTCGAAAAGTGTAAATTGTGGAAAATGTGTGCACAGTTATCGTCCCATTAATAGTTGTGCAGGTGACATTTCAAATTGAGGTGTTGCCCGATAAGCCAACTGCATTGCAGGAAACTGGGTTGAAGGATAGACAGAGAGTTGTATAATTGAACTTTTACACGTTGGGGCTAAAGTTGTGAGTGGAAGTACCTAAGGGATCAGTACTGGGACCCCTGCTTTTAACTTGTTTATATGACCTTGAGGTTGGCATAGAGACCAGAAGTCTCCATCTTTGCTGATGACACTAAATTGTGAAAGGTAGTAGAATCAGAGCAGGAGTTGTAATTTTCTCCAGAAGGACTTGGAGAGACTGGAATTTGGGCAGGTAAATGGCAGATGAAGTTTAATACAGATAAAGTAAGGTTATGCATTTGGGAAGCAAGAATTAAACAGGCGACTTGCAAATTAAATGGGGATAAATTAGGGAATCCTTGATGGGTGAAGGATTTAGGAGTGCTTGTAGACAGCAGGCTTCAGCAAGAGTGCCCAAAGTCATGCAGTAGCTGCAAAGGCAAACAAGATCTTATCTTGCATTAAACGGGCAATTGATAGAAGGGAAGTAAACATAATGATGACCCTTTATAAAGCATTAGTAAGACCACACCTTGAATATGGCGAGGGAAACAATTTGGGCACCATTCTTCAGAAAAGACATTATGAACTAGAGAGAGTGCAGAGAAGAAGCCACCAAATTAATAAAGGGGATGGACAATCTAACTTATGAGGAGAGGCTTAGCTATATTAGATTTATTTACATTAGAAAAGAGGGTGTCTATGAGGGGATATGATAACTATATTCAAATATATCAGGGACAGTACAAGGACTTCAAAAGAACTATTCATCCCAAGGGCCAGTACAAAGGACACAGGGTCATCCCTCAGGTTGGAGGGAATAGGAGATTCACCAGCAAACAAAGAAAGGGTTCTTTATAGTAAGTTAAAATGTGGAATTCATTTCTCATGGAGACTGTGATGGCAGATATAATAGATTTGTTAAAAAAAAGGTGGACATCTTTTTAGAAAAGAAGGTATACAGGTTAAAAATAAATAAAACAAAAAGTAAACACGGGAAGGATGTTGATCCAGGAAGAAATCTGATTGCCAATTCTTGGAGTTAGGTCTTGGAGTTAGGAAGGAACTATTTTTCCCCTTATGAGATTCATTGATGATGATATTTCACTGGGGTTTTCTGTTGCCTTCCTCTGGATCAATATACTAGACTACTGCAATGCACTCTACATGGGTCTTCCCAGAAAAAAGCTATGCTGCACTGCAGCTGGTGCAGAATGCTGAAGCCAGGTTGTTAAGTAAACTAATGGAGTATTCATAATGTCCAAGTGGCAAGACTGCACAGCTAAAAACACTATTCAAGTCAATGGGGGTTTTGCTGACTGCAGTGCTTCAGATAATTAAACACATTTTGAGGACCAATCCCCAGTGCAAGTCATCTTTAACTCTTGTCCAAATGTTGGGATGTATTGTGAAATTTAAGTTAAGTGTCAATGATATGTATATATAATCCATCCAAAATGCCACTGGCCAACTTATCTACCTCACTTACCGCTCCACTTTTCTGCACCACTACACAAATTCCTAAACTGTCTTCCCATATCCTCTAGAAAACCCTACAGTAGCTCTTTATTACAAAAGCGCTCAATGATGCTGTCCCAACCTTACACCTTAGCACTCATCCCAATATATACGACCTAAATACCCCTACATACTTCCCACGAATCCACCTTCTCTGCATTATTACCATCTATCAGTCCTGCCAACAAGACTTCTGCCATGCTGCCCCCACTCTCTGGAAGCAGATGGGAGAATTCCCTACCACTTTCCATCAACTCCCACAGCTTTCAGACATTTAAAATTCCCGAAAAACTCACCATTTCAAGAAAGCCTACCTACATACCTCTAACATCTACACACTATGTATCACCACTAACATCCCACCTCAAAACTTGATAGGATCACGGTCAAGGCTGGACCATACTCAAAACTTGAGATATACTCCATCCCCACAATGAGCAGCTACTTCACCAATCGAATAGTTCCATGTTCCAATAGAAAAAAAGATCTACTCACCGGTGACTTCTCTTCAAGCAACAGAAGATTGTGGACTTCTGCGCATCAAGTGTACTCAGATAATAATAATAGCATGTACTTGTATAGTGCTGACTAGTTTTCGTAGTGCTTTACAGAGACATTATGTAGACACAGTCACCTGCTCTGTAGAGCTTACAATCTATGTTTTGGTTGCCTGAGGCACAGAGAGATTAAAGTGGACTGCCCAAGGTCACAAGGAGCCGCACAGGAATTGAACCAGGTGCCCCACTCTTCTCCCTGTCTGGCTCAAGAGTTGATTTGTGCCACAGGTGGATGGGAGGATGAAGCCTCCATCTCGGCAATGGTAAAGAAACACTTTTAGTGGGTATTTCTTGCTTTGGGGCTATCTGTGCCTACATGAGGGCATGGGGCTTGTGGGTCATGACACAGAGATTTGGACTAATAGTGATTTTCCCCATTACTGTGAGTGTTGCTGGGGGGAGAGGAGGGTTGTGGGGGTTTAGAGAAGGTGGGTAGTAGTTGAGCCATTGATGCAAATGTGGCTATCTGTGCCCCCATTGAGGGCATAGGTAACCACAGTGACAATCAATGGGTTTATGGCTAGTTTGTTTTTATTTTAATGTATGGTTAATGAGTATTTTATTTAATTGGTGTTTTTAAGGCATCATAAAATGTGCTTGCTATATGGGAAAAACGCTGGCTCAGCACTATTACAAAAGTATGTAGTGGCTGGTTGCTATCAGGGAATGAATGGCTATACAGTCGGTGCAAAAGGGATAATGATAACAAACAGACACATACAAGGCAGAAGAATTTCCAACAAGATCCCAGTTAGCGCTGCACAACAGACCGAAAATATTGAGGGTTTAGTAACCCCACCTCCTAATAGGTAGTTGGGCTTTGAAGGGTGCCAATAAGTAACCGCTCCCAGCACTGTGGGAGGACAATTACCACTAAAACTGCCCTTGGGCAGAAAATATAAAGACTTTAATGTTATGCAAAATACGACGCGGTAACACAAACTCCAGGACAAATAAAAACACTTAACACTTAAATCGGGTGATAGGGGTGCGGGATATCTAGGATAAATTCCAACGAAAAATAGGTAAGTATTACCCTACCCTAGGCAGAGTGGTAGTTCCATAAATTGTAGAGGGAACCATATATGTACACACAAAAGCATGCAATACTTTCTGGGGCCCCACCTGATGATACTAGTGGATGTGATACTGATAAGTGATGCTGCAGGTTCCTAAGCACACATCAGCTATAGTGAAATAGAGCCTGCACTAGGGTGTAGTGTGTCTGATGTGTATCTGTCAGGAGTGTCTGTCAGCATAATATATATATGTACACACACATGGATCGAGAGTCTCAATCCTGCCCACCACACCTAATATCCGTGGGTGGCCCTTATCCCCTATGAGGTGATATTGTGTCAGCCTGGGGTGCCGTATGTCATATCACAGAGTTAGTTAGGATGTCGGTAAGCGAAATATACCTCAGTACAATTTGCAATATCGCAACCCTGTGTCCCCAGCTAGTCTGACAATGGAAGCAGGTTAAAGCACACCACAATACCTTCTAATCGAGTGCCAATAATCTCATATCAGCACACAGAATCTGCAATTGTAGCAGAACCCACTTACCCGCTCTAACAGTCAATGCATGAGAACTGCCTCACCCGGATCCCTCCTCAGACGTCAACGCGATGACGTCATGCACCGACGTACTTCGCGCCATTGGGGGGTAGCGCTTTCTCAAGGTGGGAGGTGATAAGCTGAGTTGCGCTGCCCTCCTTTATACCTATGTGCCGTGCGGCTCTTTAAAGGTACCCTAACCTTGTAGGCTCTTAAGGTGAATGGCCCAGCAAGCATACATGTGTAAAATATAAATAAATAAATAAAACAAACAACCAAAGGGGAGTGAGGAAAACGGTTGTAGTGAGTCAAGCTTCTATCCAAGGCTATTGTATGTCCATGCAAGTGTACAGTATGCTTGCATCTCTGCTCATGTATACTGATAAATACTCAGTATACTATATAGTATGGTAAGTAATACCCAAAATCAGGGTTTATCATCTGATGCACATAGGCTACATCAATCTGGTACAGACACCACCCTGGACATATATGTAGCGGGCCACTATAGTCATATGCCCGTGGTGTCATATGTCGGGTTAGGAGTGATCTAAACCTGGGCTGTCCGCCCGTAGGGTCAAAACGGACATCTAGTTTAAAACTATATACCAGGATCCCCCTAAAGCCGAATTGAAGTGTTTAATTAATATATGCCCAAGGGTTGGTAGGTGTCTCTGATGCAACTTACTATGTATAGATGAAACTCAGACTTAGGCCTCTATGTCATGGAATAGTGATCCATTGTTGGCCACAGTTATGATCCCACACTAAATAAATGAGGTGTATTTTAGATGTATCCTTCATTTAACCCCATTGGGCTTAGGTGTGTCAAGTGTGTATATCCATTTGCATTCTGTCTGCAATAGGATCCTATTCCAATTCTCCCCTTCCGCTGGCCCCAAGGGATATGTTCAATCCCAAAACACCAGTGATCACAATTTCCTGATGTTGATTGAACGTGTGTGCCAATGGTGTATCTTTAAATTCTTACGGATCCGAGATGTTCGAGGAATCCTGGTCTTAAATGTCTAAAAGTTTTGCCCACATATAGCTTCCCAAAGGAGGCAAATTATCAAATAAATCACTCCTTCTGTGGTACAGTGATGTATTCCTTGATTTTTAAACGTATGTGTCTTATTAGAGTCCATAAATTCCGTAGTTTTCGGTACATATCTACACGCGTTTACATGCCCCACACGCGTATGAGCCCTTTGGTTTATGATCTAACCAGGTTACCCGTGACCTGATTGAAAGTGGCTTTTCACTAGAAAGTCCTTCAGATTGCGACCTCCTCCTAGTGAGTTTAGGTGTTAGAGAAAAAACCCATGCCTATGCCTCTCTTAGGTCCGCATCCTCCAAGAGGATGTGCCAATGTTGGTTGAAAATGCGGTAAATTGAACCCCATTGATCACTAAATGTGCCAATAAACCGAATTGGTTTATAGTTGTTACTCGTGTCTCCTGGTGTGGTATTAGCCAGGAGTTCTGTTCTAGGTGTACCAACTGCCCTATTATAGGCTCTTTTCAAACTCCCCTTTGAATGACCACGTTCCATAAACCTGTTTGTCATGATACTGGCTTGTTCTTTGAACTGTGTCATATTTGAGCAATTGCGCCGTAGGCGTAAATACTGGCCTGTTGGAATTGCCTTGATTACATGTTTTGGATGCTGACTCTCCGCTCTTAGAAGACTATTCGTTGCTGTGCTTTTCCTGAAAATAGTGGTTTCTAGCTTTCCCTCATTATCTTTGGTGATAGTTAAATCCAGGAAATCTATGCTAGATAGACTGGAGACCATGGTGAGTCTGAGGTTATGCTGATTGGTGTTAAGTATCCCAACGAAAGCATTCAAAAGATCTAACGTGCCTGTCCATATCATCAAGATATCATCAATGAACCTTACCCACAGTTCAATAAACACCGCATATGATTCCAGGGCATCACTGAAGACCACCGTTTCCTCACACCAGCCTAGATATAAGTTGGCATAGGTGGGGGCACAGGTGGTCCCCATCGCGGTACCCTGGATCTAATGATAATATTTGTTATTGAACACAAAATAGTTTTTAGTTAGGGTAAGGTCCAGTAACTGTAGAATGAAATCATTGTGTATCAGTAGGTCTTGCCCCCTCGACCTCAGAAAATGGGCAACAGCTCGCATACCAATGGGATGCGGAATGCTGGTGTAGAGTCCCTCCACATCGAGACTCACCAAGAACGTGCTGGGACTGATAGTAACGTCCTCAAGTTTACACAGCACGTCTTTGGTGTCTCTAAGATGGGAGGGTAGGCAGCTCACAAACGGGCGCAATAGCTTGTCAATATAGACGCTGGCATTGGACGTTAGATTCCCAATCCCAGATGCTATTGGTCTCCCGGGAGGTGGATTCTTCCCTTTATGTACCTTAGGTAGATGGTAGAATGTGGCTACCTTTGGATGTTTTATATAAAGAAACTCAAACTCTTTATTGTTAATCGCTTTGTTTGTCTTGCCTGTCTCTAGGATCGTTAGTAATTCTTTTCGGAAAATGATAGTGGGGTCACTATCCAGTACTCGGTAGCAAGTTCTATCCGCCAGTAATCTTAAACACTCCTTCATGTATGCAGATTTATCTAGTAGCACCACGTTGCCACCCTTATTGGATGGTTTGATCACCAGGGTATCATCATTACACAATTCCCTGAGTGCCTGATGTTCTTTTATATTCAAGTTATATTTACTAGTCTTGTTGTCAAGCCTCTCTAAATCACGTGTGACCAGTTCAGTAAATACCTTAACTTGGGCACTAATTTCCTGTGAAGGTGTGAAGATGGACTTTGCTTTGAATTGTGTAAACGGACCCTCTCCTGCTGGTCTGTCACTTTCTGCCAGCAGGTCCTCAAGTGCTGCTAGATTCTCTAAATCAAGAGGATTCAAATCCTCAAGGGGTGTGTTGGCATTATTTCTCTGTTGTCTCCTAGTAAAGAATTTGTGAAGAAGTAGTTTTCTAGAAAGAGATTCACATCTTTCACAGTTTCAAACAAGTTCATCTTGCTGGTTGGGCAGAAGGAAAGTCCCTTCGCCAATACCCGCAGATGATGGTCCCTTGGGGCCAGCGGAAGGGAGATTGGAATAGGATCCTATTGCAGACAGAATGCAAATGGATATAACACACTTGACACACTAAGCCCAATGGGGTTAAATGGATACATCTACCCTCATTTATTAGTGTGGGATCATAACTGTGGCCACATGGATCACTATTCCATGACATAGAGGGCCTAAGTCGAGTTCATCTATACATACGTTAAGGGCCATCAGAGACAACCTACCAACCCTTGGGCATATATTAATAACATCTTCAATTCGGCTTTAGGGGGATCCTGGTATATAGTTTTAAACTTAGATGTCCGTTTTGACCTACGGCGGACAGCCCAGGTTAGATCACTCCTACACCCCACATAGATACCACGGGCATATGACTATAGTGGCCCCTAACATATATGGCCAGGGGTTGTGTCTGTACAGATTGTGTAGCCTACGTGCATCAGAATGATACACCTGATTTTGGGTATTACTACCATACTATATAGTATAACTGAGTATTTATCAGTTATACCATGAGCATATGGCAACTCATTACTGTACACTTGCTGGACATAACAATAGCCTGGATAGTAGCTTGACTCACTACACAGTTTCATCACTCCTCCCTTTGATTGTTTGTTTATTTATTTATTTATATTTATACACATGTATGCTTGCTGGGCTTCACCTTAAGAGCTACAGGTAGGGTACCTTTAAGAGCCGCACGGCACATAGTATAAGGAGGGCAGCGCAACTCAGCTTATCACCTCCCACCTTGAAAAGCGCTAGCCCCACATGCGCGAAACGTACGTCGGCATGACGTCATCGAGTTTACGTCGTGGAGGGGGGATCCGGGTGAGGCAGTTCAGCATTGAGCTGTTAGAGCGGGTAGAGTGGGGTCTGCTACATTGCAGATTCTGTTGCTGATATTGAGAGTATTGGCACTCGATTAGAAGGTATTGTGGTGTGCTTTACCTGCTTCCATGCAGAGCGACTGGGGACAGGGTTGCGATATTGCAATATGTACTGAGGTGTATATTTCTGCTTACCGACATCCTAACTAACTCGTGATATGACATACGGCAACCCAGCTGACCACAATATCACCTCATAGGGGTATAAGGGCACCCACGATAGTAGGTGTGGTGCAGGATTGAGACTCTGCGATCCATGTGTGTGTAGCACATATATAATTATGCTGACAGACACCTTGCTATAGATACAACATCAGACACACTACACCCTATGCAGGCTCTATTTCATCTATAGCTGATTTTGCTTAGGAACCTGCAGCATACTACTTATCAGTATCAATCACTAGTATCATCAGGTGGGGACCCAGAAAGTATTGTATGCTTTTGTGTTACATACAGTATATGGTTCCCTACTACAATTTATGTGAACTACCACTCTGCCTAGGGTAGGGTTAATACTTACCTGTATTCGGTTGGATTTATCCTAGATATCCCTGCACCCTATTCACCCGTGATTTAGTTTAAGTGTTTTTATTTGTCCTGAGTTTGTGGTTACCGCGTCGTATTTTGCATAACATTAAAGTCTTTATTATTTTCTGCCCAAGGCAGTTTAGTGGTAATTGTCCTCCCACAGTGCTGGGAGCGGTTACTTATTGGCACCCTTCAAAGCCCAACTACCTATTAGGGGGGGGTGTACTAAACCCTCAATATATTTGTCGGCTTGTATGTGCAGCTACACTGGGATCTTTGTTGGAGAATTTCTGTCTCCTTGTATGTGTCTGTCTAATACAGTATGCAAACAGAGAAAAGATATCCCTATAAGATGCACTCGAGAACCTCCACTAATAGATAAAATATAACATTTAATAAACATCAATAAAACAAGCTACAGTACTTTATGAGAGGAGAACTAATTAAAAAGTAAATGGAGCAACAATACTGAGATACTGACAATGGAGTACTAGACCCGAAGAAGTTCAGCCAGAACGAAACGCGTGTTGGGTAATCATGTCGTCACTTACATTGACGTCATGAGCGTGACTGGGATGCCTGTCTCAGGAAATTGCACATACTCTTAATTGCAGCTCTGTGGATTACCACAGCGGGGTTATGATTTCTCTTCCCATCTTGAGATTCCTCTTCCCGTCTACTGTAAATAATGATCTGGGCCTCACATGGTAGCAACTAGCTTGGTGTAGCTCACATCTTCCACTGATCCCTGGGTGGGCATGAGGTATTTTATTCACACATACATTGCACGGCACCATACGATATATGGTATCTTTCAATTTATGATTAGTGTTCCTTCTTTATTTTTCACTAGCCCAGTTTGGGCTGTAAGTACTTGCTCCCATTTTGTGCTAGTTTGGTGCACTAGTGTCATATTGTTTCACAGCACTAATACACATTGTTTCATAGCACAATTAGGATCATCTTCCTGACTTTTTGTTACATTTGTAGCACTTCACATTCTATTGTCACTTTGTGTTTTCTCAACAACCTCAGTTTACAATATCAATATTATTCCCCAGTCTCAGTATCTCAATATTGATCCTTTCAATAGGTCTGTTCCTTGCCTTGACCCTTCCATAGCCTCTGTCCCTGTGGATTCCCTGCTGCCGACCTCTGCCTGTGACCCCGACTACGATTCTTGCCACCGGCCCTGGACTCTTGCCTTTGAACCTGATGCCCCCTTGCCTGTCCCCTGCTGTTCCTGCAACTGAGGTCCAACCTTCACCTGAAGTCTTGACACATATCATAAATGGGCAAAAGCGTTATTAGTCATATTTGGACACATTAACCACATATTAGCCCATTTCTGTGTGTGGTGATGGAGCGGGGTGGTTGTTGGCGGTAGAAGAGGTGAGTGAAGGGTGTAGTAGGTTTTATTGTATTACAATGTGTATTTTATTTAATTGTGTGGGTTTTTTTAGGCATCACAAATGGCCAAAAGTGCTATTACCATATTTGACACACATTTGTGTGTGTGTGGTGATGGAGGTTGAGGGGGTGAGTTGTGGGGCTAGTTGTCCCAGGGAGGCTGGTTAGGCCTCTCAGGTAGTTTGCTGTGGGAGTGGGGGGTTTAACAACTTAATTACCATTGTGGTTACTACCTGCTAATGTAATTAAGATAAACGACTCACCAGTCGTTACTGTAGGATTTTACCGTAAATGTTGGTGCCACTGAAGAGGACAAAGCCAGAAAGGGTGATGACAGAGTCACCCAAAAGAACCCTATTTTCTGCTCTCAGTCTGGTAGTGTAAGGTCTGATAAACACAATTGTTTAATAGATATGCTATTAACTTTAAACCAGGTACAAATTACCCATAGTAGCCTCTCCCATCACTGTAGGAGGACGGATACCAATAAAAGCCAAAATAATACAACGTTATTAATCATATGTAGCCCTCTTCCCCCCCCCCCCAAGTGAGATTTGGGGTGGGTAGGTGTATCTAACTACTTCTCAGTGTGGTACGGTACCTGTTTGGCAACCAGGAGAGCTGAGCTTCTGCCACGGGGAACCTAGGGTATGTACTTACACTCGGTGCAGCGCCTCCACTGATGAGGGATCCCAACGGGGTGGGAGTGTGCCCTCACCAGAACAACCATACAGTAAATACACACCGTGTGAATAAACAGTATTTACTGAGCATGAACTGTAACTTCAATAACACTCTCTTTGCATAACATCCAAACAATATATGAATAACAGTGCATCACTCTGAATGCATACCATCCCCTCACCCACATGTCCATCATCACATTCCCTTCAGTCTCTTGAGTATCCACAACAATAAAGAAAGTGTGAGTGTGAGGGATAGCGCTTCCCTGTGTTGGGGCTCGGTGGTGCACTTAATGCATACTACCTCCCTGACCAGTCCTGGTCAGGAAAATCCTCGGAACTAAGCAACACCGCACAGTGATCTCACGGCATGCTGCACTGCTCTCGGCAGGAATGGATGCACACGCTGACTCCACAGCAAAAGGAATCTCCAGCCGGGATGATCCTTTATCATAGTCTCTGATACATGCTGTACTGACAGTCAGGTACAGTCAGACAGAAATCCTCTTGCTCTCTAAATATGGTGAAGGAGTCCCTGTCCTAAGGCCGACCCTATACCATACAGCTTCCTCTGGTGTCATGGGGACTAACTGGGCCCTGGGGTATACCTCTACCCTAGTCCCTGCACGCAGAAGAACTCTCCCTGTAGCTTCTGTCTGATCCCAGACTCTGGAAGCTCACCACATGCAATTGGCACTGGTGATATAACACACACTGAACAACTAGAAAGCAAACCCCTTCTTCCTATGAGGGGCCTCTCACTGACACAGCCAAATAACTGCTGTGGCTGCACTACAAAGCCACTCTGTATATTCTAGTCAGAGCACACAGCACGGCAGCTGTGCCACTGACTAGACTTACACACACCTAAGGGCAGGGTCCCTCTCTAAGGGCCTTCCCTAAGAACTTACCCACTAACCTAGTGGGGAGTGGAACCTACCTGGGACCTGGGGGTAACCTGGCCTAGTGTAGGAGCCTTACACACTTCCTCCCCCTTCCTGCTCCCAGCTCCAACTGCCAAACGTGGTCCCCGCAACATTGTATCCTTCCTCCACAGGAGAAGCTGCAAACTCTATTTGCTGGCTGGCTGCACATGATGTGGGTAAAAGGGCAATCCCCAGAGGCTGCTGGGAATTGTAGTCCACTCAGGACCTCTTTAGCATTGGGACCGAGTGCGCTATCTTTACTGCGCACGTGCGATCCTGTAATGGCTACCGCGGTGGTAAGGGGGCTAGGGGGAACCCTGCTACACATATAACATCAATGCAAGAACAGTAACAATGAACATTTATACACTGCTAGGGGTAAAACCTCCCCAATTAAAAAAAGTAGGTGGGTGCTAAATAATCAATCTGTCCATGCATATATCTGTGTTGTCAATAACCATGTATTTATTTTTTATTTATTATTATTTATTATTGTTTATGTTGATATTGTTACAGTATTGTATTGGGGTGTAGGGTGATATGCACGAATAGTAGTAATGACAGGTGACTGTAACTCCATGACTAATGTAGCCCATGTTCCCCCCCCCCCCCCCCCAGAGACAGATCGTGCCTCTAAGGTGTATTGAGGGCTGGCTACATGTGTATGGTGGTGCATACCTGCTTGGAACAGGAGGGCCTGAGTCTCCCGCGTTGGTGTGGGGGATAACAGGGCCAGGCTTCTGGGGTATATGCCTCCATTCTCTGGCGAAACCTAGGGGATAGGTTGGAATCTTCCCAGAGAAAGCCCTGGTCCCAGGGCGAGAGATTCCAATCTCACACACACAGTCTCTTTATAAAAGCAGCAATGGTCTTTATTGTCCTTGCACAAGGATACAGCAACACTTCATGCACAGCGGCACACAGCAGTTCATATACAGCAGTGCACTCCAAATGTATAATTGCAGGCCTTTCCTCCTCTCCTCTCCTCCAGGCTGTACCCTAGCAGGATGGGCTAGTTAGGGGCTTCAATACCCCAACCCCCACCTCCAGGATATACTCTCTGGGTGAGGGTAGATCTCCCCCCTCAGCCCCTCAGCAGGGTGAGGGGCATTGGTCTACGCACTACAGTGCTATCAGCTCTAATCTGTATGGCTGAGTGTCCTTTCTCCTGTTTCCAGCACTCTTTACTCTCACAATTATCACATCTTTCTCTTCTCTGCAACAGACTGTCACAGACTCTCCTCCTCCCAGGCAGAACTCTCAGACTCAACTCCCACTCCCTCCAGACTGATACTCCAACAGAACTGACTCTCCAACCACTCTCACAGAACTGACCCAGACACACACAGGAGCAGCCCACTAAATAGATACAGCCCTGCCCCTTATGATGTCAGCCTGCTACAGAGTCAGGGGCCTACCTCTATCACTCCAGGCAGGGCTTGGTGGGGGGAAAACCCATGATTGCTACTGCGCCTGCCCTTACCAGGGCTTACTCCAGTAGGATAAGGATTGGTAGCCCACTAATTGTTACAGGGGCTACACTCTCCCTCTGGTGGAATCCAATGGTCCCCACTTGGACCTAGCTTTAGCAGCACCATCCTGCGGAGAACAAATCTGGGAAACAAACATAGTGCAAGACAGGTTATCTCTTGAGCCACCCACCAGGTGGCGTAACAGTAACAGTAGCCGGGTACTCCCAACGGGGAGAACCAACTAGTAATAGTGCTTTGGTCAGGCTTCCTGACCTTTCTCCCATTATGGTCAGTTACAGTTATATAATAGGGCTGTACCGACCCAGACTCTGGCCGATAGATTACACTGTGCATGTACTGTATGTGCACCGTCCTATAGATACAAGTACGTTGGTGTAATATTCTTCTGGCCCCCTGTGCACGTTTGTTGACTGCATCATTCTTTTGTCTATGTAAAGAGCTCAATTTGTTATTACTATTATATCTTTTAGTATTTTTTGTCTATGCTGACAACTTAAAATGACACTTTACAGTACCATTTAGACATGTCATTGATTTATTATTACTTTTTAAGTATTTTTTAAGTAACAATTTTTGTTGTAATTCGTTTTTCATTTATAATATCTCTCATTATGATTGCATATTTATGTGCATAGTTATACATAGTTATACATTAAGATTGTGGTATTTTGTCTGTATCTTTATATACGATTGAGAGGTTTTCTAGGTTTTTATAGTTATTCTAGATGGTTTGATACATATCTGAACATGTTCTCTCTTTATAGTTGCCCACTGCACGATATGTGGAATATTGTTGTTTTGAATGTACATGAGGTTATATTTGAAAGGCCATAATAACATATCTATTTTATCGTGTGGTTATTTTATGTTTATTTTATTCTTACAGCATACATGTATTATTTATTATATACATGCATATTGTATCATTTTTATTGTATGCTTTTAGTATTATAATTATTTCATCTGTATAATGTGTACACATCTTTTATCACTATATTGTTTTCTACTATTATATAGTATGTTTTAATATATATTCTCTATTAATTTCATGATTTTATAATTATTATTACTTAGGGATTTTTCCCTTATTTTTATGTATTTCCATGTTTTCCTTCTCTCAACCTTATGTTTTTTCCTTGTTTTTTCCCCCACCCAGCCCCAAGAAGTTAATGAACTAATTATTCAATTATTACTCATGTGTTTTAAGCATTTCGTTAAGCATTTGGTTATATATGTGGTTCCGTAGCAGTTTAGTGCTCTCCCCTGAGGAAGTCGCATGCAGCGATGAAACGCGTAGGGAAAGAGTCATTACTGGACTTTAAACATCAATTTTATTTCAAGTACTTTTGCTATCAATTTGCCATCACTCTGGTGCCCATCCGTTCCATTATTCTATTGGAGTAGTGCACAGAGCCTATTCTATTGTGCCTGGATCTTGTGTACTACCCGGTCACCAACTATCGCGAGATTTGAATACCAGGAAGAGATTGAGTGCGCGCGCACTCTCCTGGCGTCCGCAACGGGAGTCTGATAGACATACTGCATGTGAATCGGCAAAATGATGGTCCTACGGGTGATGTGTCAAGATCTTTTTTAACCACTGCTATTACTATTCTATCTATTGTAAGTGTCCTTAATCTAGCAGCATTATTAAACCATTTATACAGTATTATACTATGGGAGCCGCACTGTCTTCTTTTTGTTTTGTAGACTAAGAGGAAAGTGGTTGATCCTGAAGACTGGCAGCGACACCCAGCAGCTGACTACAGACATTTATCTTTTTTCATTTTTTCTTTTTGGGGCTTTTTTTCCCTTCTTCCCCTTTCCCCTTTTCCTAACTCCATATAAAAACAAAACAACATTAATTTGAACAATAAATTCAGATACAAGGCAACAGATTTCAATCATAAATAGAGCAATATTACCCATATATTGAGTGTGACTATTATAGGTTTATCTTTTTCTTGTCTCTGTGGAAATAAGTTAATTTAATTCTTATATCATATAATATTTGAGGTATGATGTGTAATCCATCAGGCCCCCTAGCAATATATATAGTCTGTATATATTTGTATTATCATGAGACATCAATAAGATATACAGATATAATTTACTATCCCTAATGGGAATTTATTTTATTTTTATTTTATTTTTATTTTTATTTGCAGACATTCTTGTCTCTGTTTAAACTTATGTTTTATATTGACTATAGGTCCTAAACCTTTTTCTATGTATATATAATTGATATGGAATTGGAATTTATGGCTATAAGGGAACTATAAAAATCCTTGTGTATTCACAAATTAAGTCATACACAGGTTTCTTAAAAAAAAACTAAGAAATGTTGTAGATGCAGGATTTGGAGTTTTGGTATTAATAAGAACATTTGAAACACGGCAACAACTCGCTGTGAAATTAAGCGCTTTTGCTCAGCCTTTGGAAAAAGTGAATGACAAGCAAATCTCTATGAAAGTAGCATTGGTTTGGAAATAATTAAATTCCTCAAAAGTTGACTAATGAAAGTTACATTTAAAATAGCAGTAAATAAAAAACTTTCACTTGCATGTTCGATTGTGTGTGTCGCTAACTTGAAATTGACTAAATATAGTAAGTAATGGTAGTCATACGAGATTGGATGTGTTGGGTAATAGCTGTGCCACCTTTTTATTCATAAAGTTAAAAATAAATTCTGATCCCTTTGGGTATTGTTCTTTAACATTTTAGCAATTCAGATTTTATTCACTGCTCTTGTTTTAATGGCTGTGAATGAGCTCACTTTCTCCCCCTACTTCTATTCCTTCTCTGCCATTATCACACAGCAACCCGACATGCTACATGTTTCATTATATTTTCTCAGCAGAATCTATAATTAAACCTTTTGTGAATCTCTTTGTTTCAGTTTAACTCATTAACTCATTAACTCAGAAGCCTTCTTGTTCTTTATTTAGATTTGTGCACGTTTTCCTTTAATCTCATTCATCTGACTTATCTGACACATATACACTTATTCACAAATACTACACTAACCTAACCCCTTGTGGGGTTAGAATCATACTATTTGTCCCCTTAACACTCACATAACATTAAAACACAAGGAAGTCCCGGAGTTATTAGTGCAGTGATGGCAGCATTGTGGGTCTTAATGACTTGTAATGAGGCAAGAAAGCAGTATAGGGGGAAATTTCCTGTTGAGCCAGAAGTGGCTGAACATGTGGAGAGTATTGGATTAAATAAGGGGAGGATGTGGGATGGAGGGGAGGAGAAAAAAGTGTACATAATATGTAAAGAAGTGAAATGTTCCAGTGTTTCTGGATCCAGAAAGGAACAATTATCCGCTGACATTTTGCCATTACCATTTGGCCGCAGAGGGGCAGTTGGCCTTGGTCACTTCACACCTGAGGTAGAAGTTACTGTTTACAATTTTTTGGGTTAGGATTTAAGGTAAAGGGTTAAATGTAGGGTTTTTGGGTAATGGGTTAAGATTGGGGTTTTTTGGGTAATGGGTTAAGATTGGGGTTTTTAGGGTACAGAGTTTAATTTAGTGTTTCTAGGGTATGGGGTTAGGAGTTACATTACATTACCTGCTGTGGCAAATTGTCCTGGTGGCCAAATATTCTGGCAGTGAAACGGCCGTGGCTAATTGTCGTAGATCAGCGTTTCCCAAATGGGGTTCCGTGGAACCCTGGGGTTCCATGGAGCAGTCCCAGGGGTTCCACCATGGCTCTCCTCCAACCCCCCCCACCCTCCCACAGTGGCTGTGGAGAGGGCGAGCAGCCACAGAGAGACAGACTGTTCCTTCCACTGAGGCTCGTGAGGGAAGCCCCGGCTCTGCGCGCTGCTCGGTTGGGGAAGATGCTGCTAGCGCAGCTGGCTGACCTGTTGCAAAAGCTGCCAGTGAAGAAAGTGGAGAGTGAGGTGTGTGAGAAGGGAACGCGAGGAGGGAGGGTGGGGAGGGTGGTGGTTACTGCACGCGCCGGAGCAGGAGAGCAGTGACAGGAGAGGAGGGCGCATGGGATATCTACTTATAAGGAAAGTGTATGGCAGTATAGAAAGGTGTGAGTGAGCAGGGGAGGTGTATAGGAAGAAGTGAGGGAAAGTAGAATACAAAAACGATAAACAGCACTCACAATGAGAATAGCAAATAGGTATATAATGTGGGGTGCCGTGGACTAGAGAGGACCCAATTCCTCTAAACACAATATACAATACCGAATAGTCCAGCACTCCCTATAAGAAGAAATAAGGAGATCAAATAATTGGTATAAACCAAAAAAAGGGAATGATAATTTAATATATGCACAAGTGAATCAAACAACACTCAACACCAAAAGTATAATATTGAAAAAACATATAGGTAGAACCAAATATGAGGGTGTGGGGGAATAGACAATAGGAAAGGGCAAATAACAAAGGAGTGGGTATAAGGGGGAGTACAGGGGGGCAACGTTTCGGGGAGCACCCCTTCGTCAGGCCCGTTCCCCTTACCCCCTGGGGGACAGAAGGGTACTTCCCTTTCCCCACAACCCACATGGATAGTATAAAGCCCCAAATAAGGACAAACAAACCCTCCACTAATACTAGATACTGAAAATGGGAAAGTGCAATGCAATATGCAAACAGTAAATGAGGATGCAGAAAAAAAATGTCCAAAAAGTCATATGCAATGGATAAAGTGAATCAAACCACACAGTCCTCAGTGTAATTGTCCAAAAACTCCTGCTCCTCTTGCTCAAAAGGGTGTCTGTTGTTAGCTGCATTGTCAGAGGGGGTTTATGAAGCCTGGCTGACGTCATCCATTGGCCGTGAGCTCTTAATCAATCTGATCCCTTTCAGCTGATAGTGCTGATGTGGCTACTTAACACCACCCATCCTCTGCATGATGTAAACAAAAACCGTCGCCATGGTGAGCATCGCATTCACATGCTGTTTGAGAGCCACATCCCAGGCTTCTACGTTTAGCGCAGTCAGGTCGCGCATGCGCTGTCACTAGTAATACACACTCCATGGAAATCTTGCGTGTAGAAGCACTGCAGCGGGCAGAGAATCACCAGATAAAAGGCAGAGTAAGGGCTTGTCTAGAGGGCAGATATATACATAATCCAGACGTGGATAGTTGCACATATGCCAGAGGATCGCCAGTGAGGTTTCAAACCTCCACAGACCAGAATCCCATATGTACCCCCAGAGTTCTACCTGTAAATAATGAGCAAAGAGTGAAATATAAACAACAAATGCAGAATAATACATATGGATCAAATAAAAACATATATACACACACGGAGTAGTAATTGAATATACATGTACCCTTATAATATTTACTAATAACCATAGTAATGATATAGTATACCTACTAATAAGGTTGTAACTGTCCCACCAAGTGGGTCGTGAGAGCCATGGATTAGAAAGGTAAGGAAATCTGCCAAAGGGGGCAACGTCAGAGGTGGAGGAGACCTACCATGGCAAAGGATAGATCTACCCGCAGGGACAGCCACAGCCACATACCCCAATTAAAGGGACAAGAGAGATATAGGAGACATTACAAGGCTATATAGAGACAGGGTCATTAAATGCACACACAGGAAGGGCATATGGGCACAGCTGTCTAAAAATAGCAGCTCATGTTCAAGTCTTTATTCATACCTGATGGAGTCAGGGTACCCAGAGTCCTAATCCATTTGGACTCTTTCTAAAATAACATTTTCTGTAGATTGCCACCACGTCGGCCCATCTTCATGCCATCGATTACCTGGTACCGTAATTGACTCGCAGTATGCCCAGCCTGTATGAAATGGTGTGCTACTGGTGCTTCAGGGTCACACCTACGTATAGCCGCCTTATGCTGTCTAATCTGATCCTTCACCTTCTGGGTGGTCTCCCCCACATAACCTAAGCCACATGGACATTTGATTAAATATATAACGTCCTTAGAGAGGCACGTATAAAAATCAGCGATTTTGTATATTTTGCCAGATATAGGGTGCTGAAATGTTGGTCCTTCCACAATACTGTTACACTGACTGCAACTACAACACCTGTAGCACCCCAACTTGGGGTTACCCAGGAATGTCTGCTTCGTAGTGGTGCCACCAAAGTCCGCCCTGACTAGACGATCCCGCAAATTTTTACCCCTCTTATACGAGAATAGTGGAGGATCACTAAGAACAGGAGCTAGAAGGATCACTGCTGAGAAGGGGCCAGTGTCATCGTATGATGTTTCTAATAGGTCCATGTAACAGGGGACTTATCCCTGTTCAAAAATGTGCCTCTAATCCAGCAGTGTGGTGGTTAACTGCTGGTAGACAATTAACCAACACCACCTGGCTGATTACAGGTATCAGAAAAAGCCTGCCTCTGAGACAGGAAGGGAGATTCTTCCTGAGCTCACACGTGAGCTGAGCTAACCCAGGAAGCAGAAAGAGCAGAGAATTCCTTAGTCTCACACGTGGGGCTGACCAAAGGAAACACTGCACATGAACAGATGTCTTGAGCTGCAAGCTGACAACAAGACAAAGGGGACAAGATTCTAAACCTGGATCCTGACATTACCTTATCACACAGGGTGTGGACACCAGGAGAACAGAGAAGCCTCCCCCCTACAACTACAAGAGACAGATAAGACTTTTCATATATTTATATCTCTCTATATATAATGATGTCTCTATGATTTGGGCTGGTGAATCGCTGGGCTAACCACGCAGTTAAGAGGGCTGGACTGCAAGTATAAATATACTCCAAAGTGGAGCATATTTTGTTTGTGAATTTTCACATGTTTTCTGTGTTTAAAGGGACAGGCGCAATAAAGCCTTATTTTAATTTCACCTTAAAACAGTCTCCATTGCGTACCTCTGCACATGTCCTCTTGCAGTCCACTATTTGTGTTATATGTTGAAACAAATGGGATTGAGAATTTCCTTTTCTCATGGACCTCTTGTCCAGTGGGAGTCCAATCCTCAGCCTTCTGGCGTTGATTGGATAGAACTCTAGCAGGGTAACCTCTAGACTGAAATTTGTATTGGATCTTATCCAGGCCCTCAGTGATCTTTGATGGAGTACTGATGATACACTTAGCGTGTAAAAATTGACTATACGGCAGTCCCACAGTAATGCCGGAGGATGAAAGCTTGAAAAATGTAATAAATTATTTCTGTCTGTGCGCTTCGTAAACATATCAGACTCTAGCTTACCATTATGTACACAAACTGTTGTATCCAGAAAATTAATCTGTACAGGTGTGCAGGTACAGTAAGCCTAATGGTAGGGTGGGCTACATTGAGATCTTCAACAAAGCTTAATAGTGACGCCACATCACTCTGCCATATCAGGAATACGTCATCTATGAAACGCACCCACATACCCCATAATCTACAAAAGTTTGATGGTGATATACATTATCCATTTTGAATATGGACATGAAGATGTTGGCGTATGTGGGTGTGATGTTCGATCCCATGGCCGTACCCTGAACCTGGATGTAGTAGTTGTCTTCGAAAAGAAAATAATTATCATGGAGAATAATCTCTAATAAGTCTACAATTAGCATGCTTTCTCTGGGGGAAAACACATTGGCCAGTTCCACAGCCTCTTTAACCGCCAATATCCCATCAGCATGAGGAATCGACGTATACAAGCTATTGACGTCTAGGGTGGCGAGTAACAATGGTGTACTTAAAGTGGGCAAGGTCCTGATTTTTCTAAGAAGTTGGTCGTGTCTCTAATGTAAGACCTACTGCTAGTTACCAGAGGTCTAAGTAATCTGTCCAGAAATATGGAACAGGGCTGAAAGACAGAGTCAGTCCTGGCCACTATCGGTCTGCCAGGCGGAGAAGAGAGGCTCTTGTGAATCTTAGGGATAGTGTACAGCACTGGAACTATGGGATCCTTTTTAATCAGAACTTCCTTCTGTTTCCTTGAAATAACTCCACTCTCCAGTGCTGCAACAACCATCCTGGATATCCCTGGAGTGAGGGAAAGTGTGTGGGAGAGTGTGTGTGTCAGGGTCTCCTAGACCTCCTGCCTAGCCATAGATCTTTTTTGTCCACTGGGTGTGCTGCTGTCTTCTGTTTCCTCTGGGTTCCTCTGTCTGCCTGTCTGTCTTCTTGTTGCTCCTGTCTCTGCCCTTTAAAGCTTCTGCTTCCTGGTTTTTTTCAATTGCCTTTGCTTGAAGTCAGACTCCTAATGCACATGCCTCTGATTCCTGATCTGTTTCTGTACCTGTACCTGTATTATAGTAGTCTGTACACAGTAAAAGCCCTTGCTGGTAATCTGGCTTGTCCCTGTTTGTTCCTGTTCTCAGTCCCTGCCCCCAGACCTGTCCTTGCTCCTCTGTCCTGTTCCAGTCTCCTCGTTGCCGACCTCTGCTTGTTACCTGACTTCGCTACCTGCCGCCTGCCTCGGACCTCTGCTTGTTTCCTGACTTCGCTACCTGCCGCCTGCCTCGGACCTCTGCTTGTACCTGACTTCGCTACCTGTCGCCTGCCTCGGACCCGTGCTTGTGACCCCTACTACGCTCGTGCTGTTCCGGCCACCGAGATCCTACCCGCCACAGGAGTCTCCCGTGACAGTGTGTGTGTGTGTATATATATATATATATATATATATATATATACAGTGTTCGACAAACCTATACATTTGCTCGCCCCGGGCGAGTAAATATTGGCCCAAGCAGCACACGTTTGGTACTAGGTGGCGAGTAGATTTTTTTGTGTGGCGAGTAGATTTTTTGGTGATTTGTCAACCACTGTATATATATATATATATAACCAAAGGCTCCTTACCAGGCAGGCCAGAGAATCCAGGGAATCCAAAGTAGGCACAGCAAGGAAGAGACAGCACACTTGTTTGCAAAAAGAATTGTATTAGTGAAGCAGGCACAAAACACCAACGTTTCGGTCCTAAAAACAGGACCTTTATCATAGGGATACTGAGAAGCGCGATTACATCACGAAGACGCTGCGCACGCGCACGAGGCCATACCCAGCGCGGGAAGACTACAGCGGCCATTCGGAGTGGAGAGCTGAATTTGAACAGCATATAGACGGTGTGACGGCGTCCTTATCCGGTCGGCGGTGATCTTGATCAGCGATCTGGAAGTGATTTCGCCCAGCAGTACCGGATGGTGGTGATATAATTCACAAACTGCCTTTTAAACCTTTTAATCTTGTGAGTGCAATCCCCCCCCCCCCTCCATCCATCCCTTCCCCTATTTTATAATAAACCACACAGTGTTATGCTATGGGGCGTGCGCTCTCTCTCTTTTTCTGTTTGTAGATATCCGTGGAGGTGGTTTATCCCATGTGAGAGCAGTAGAAGATTCCTTTGCACACATCCTATACCTCCTATTATGGACTGACTATTGAAGGACTGGTTGGATTTTATATTATAATTATATATATATATATTTTTTTCATTTTTTCATATTTGGTCAATTTTCAGCATTTTTTGCACTTTTTTAATCATAATTTTCACTATTTGTAATGCATAATCCTTGGTGTCGTTTTAAGTAGAATTTGTTTATCATGTTTAGTATATAACATTCCTATTGCACATTTTTTGTTTTTTAAACACATTTAGGATTTATACACACTTTCAATATATAATATTCAGCACTACAGTTTATTTATATACACTGCATTATAGTATTATTTTGGCGCCACAATTTTTGTTCCTTCATATATTTATATATATATATATATATCACTTATCACACACATATAGATTCCCTTTTTTCACATATACATTTCCCCCTTTCCCTCCCCCCTTCCCCCCCCCCCTCCCCCCCCCCTCTCCCCCCTCCCATTCTCTTACCCCCCTCTCCCTTACTGAGGAGTGTTGGGAGTAAGCTAAACCATGCAATCTTGCTGGGCTGACGATTCAAGTGACCTAGGATACATGCCCGGTCTAAACTTCCCAATATACTTTTTAACTCCATATTATATTTTCTATGGAGTTAAATACTGCTCTTTTCCACGCTGGTTCTATTTCATAGTCCAAATTGGTTGCATACACATAAACTTAAAGATACCTTAACCTCTATTTTATGGGACACTGACTAATACTCATATTCATAAATTAATTAAATGATTCTACAATATCAAGAGTAGAACCATCCATAAGGGATTATGGTTTCAACCTCTAATCTTTATCCATGATAACACTAAGAAAAATATAATGTACTAAGATAAAAGTCAATTATTATCTAATAGAGTATTGTGCTCTTTCTTGTTCATTAATTGATCCACCCTCCGTAAGCCACATTTATATTGTATTAACTAAATATCTAACTCTTCTGTTTACTAATAGATATATTGGGGTATTTAGGATGTCTTGAGATATACCCTTATAGTATGTTTAATCAAAACAAATAAGGACATTGATTACAAAATAATTTTTGTTGTATAAGAATAATAATTTTTCGTTTAACATATGAAATGCCCAACTGTTGCTAAATATCATTTATATTGAGGTGGTGGCAACTATAGTATACTCTCTCGATATCCTAAGGTATACCCTTGTAGTCCGTATAAATACTAAAAATATAGACAAGGACATCAACTACATGTTTGTTTTAATTATTTTTATTCATTTTTCAGTACAACTGGTATTCATCAGTATTTTATATACATTTCTATGTGCTGGCAAGTATTCAGTGATGTGGATGCAAAATTAGGTGTTCACATGTGTACCTAATCTGTTCCACCTAAAATTTAGATTGCCAACACAGTGTTTTTTGCCTTTCAACTAATTAAGCTAATTGGACTTGGGGGGTATATAATATGAGACACCACACACCCAGAGTCCATCCCCTGAAGAAGTCTGTTAATCAGATGAAATGCGTAGGAAAGGTGTGCAGTGGACTTTTCAACGCTTGCAATTGAACTGCTGAGTATCTATACCGGTCCGGTATTAAGAACGGTTCCCGTGACGTCATCCGCTGGTCCGCGACTTCAACCGTCCCCGGTGGGAACTAAAAAGCAACTGGTTGGTGTGCACCGGGGGAGAGACCATCGTGGAGTGCCTGATTCGTCAGTTCCTGCAGGCAGTGAACAACGGAGGCAGCAATCTGTTCCAGTGGAGCCACGGAGGGACTTCAACAGCAAAGCAGCGTTTCCTGGTCCTAGGAGCATGAGTATTACTCATACAATGCTTTTAATTGTTTTATGTTTGTGAGTTCATTTTTATTGAGATTTTTGGGAATTAAATATATCGATTTTTGCACAGTAATGCACTAGGATTTGGCGCTTTTTTTTCTTATATTTTTCTATGCAGGTGGAGAGGGAGGTCGTTGTGCCCTTTTAAGAAGCTGCCGGTTGATCCTAATAGTGCCTCTGTCACTCCCCAATTATTGGACCTATTTGTTGGACTCTAGAGGACTATCTGCAATTAGCAGATTAAGGCAAAGTTCACAGCACCACACATATTTTTTTTGTATTATTGTATGTTTTAGTTTTTTTATATCAGACATTCACAGTGCACTTTTGGTATATGAATTGATTCCACTATTCAGGATTTATTATAGTAGTATTCATTATATTGATTTATTAATAATTTGTTTATATATTTATGATTTTTAATCAGTTAATTCAATTTTATATATCCTATATTTCTGGTTTTCCACACACAAGCGCAGACCCTCATTGTATATATTAACAAAAAGAGAGAGAGCGCACGCCCCATAGCAAATACTGCGTGAGTATTAAAAAGGGGGAAGGATGGAAAGGGGGGGGGGGAAATCGCACCCACAGAAATAAAAGTTAAAATGCAGTTTGTGAATTAATTCACCACCATCGCGTACTGCTGGACGAAGTCACTTCCCGATAGCTGATGCAGAGTCACCGCCAACCGGATAAGGACCCGTTATACCGTCTTTATTGCTGTTCAAATTCAGCTCTCCACTCCGAATGCCGCTGTGTTTCTTCCGCGCTAGTATGGCCTCGTGCGCCTGGCGCAGCGTCTTCGTGACGTAATCGCGCTTCTCGTGTCCCTGACGCGTTTCGTCACCAATCGGCGACTTTCTCAAAGGACTGATCGTTTTCTGTTTGAATATCCGTGGATGTGTTTTCCCTTGTGAGAGCACAGAAGATCCCTTGCACACATCCTATACCTCCTATTATGGACTGATCATTGAAGGACTTGGTTTTGATTAAGTTATTATATAATTTACTCCTATTTTTCATTTTCATAATTTTTTCACTTTTTTATCACTTTTTGCACATTTTTTATTTTTATTTTTTCACCCACATTAATTATTATTCTATTGTGTTGTTTTAAGTATATTTGTTTATTATGCTTAGTTTTAACAGTTTTAATCACACATGTATCTCTGATTTTTTAAACACATTTAGGAACTTACACATTTTTTGTATAAGATATTAGCACTACAGTTTATTTTTACACGTAGCAATAGATTATATCTTGCGCCACATTTTTTGTTTTTTTTTTTATATATATATTAATATATTATTATATATATATATAATATAATATATATTATATATAGTTTGTGGTGTGCGCGAGTGTTGTATAGTAAAGGGAGTAACACATGTATTGTAGAGCAGCATTTCCCAAATGGGGTTCCACAGATCCCTGGGGTCTTTAAAATTGTATTGGGGCAGTGGGGTCTTTTAGAAACCCGGTGTTCCGTGAGGGAAAATGAATTTTTTCTGCGAAAAATAAAACATTAAAAATAGCACGCACGGAGGAACGAGAACACACAACACCACTGCGGGGTCCCTTCCCCCTACACCATAATAATAAACAAAGCATTTGATGCTATAATTATCATTTAATATAAGAGTAACCTATAATTTTTTTCCTCTACGGGCACATAGAGTGGCGGGCTGCCGATTTATTATGGGACATGAAAGAGGACAAAATGTGTACTTGCCTTCCCCTGGAAAAATGTAACTTTCAATTTAAAGGTATTTGTATCTTGAACCAGAGACATTTTTTCGCCTGCGGGCGGATTTCAATTTTCTTTTTCATGTGCTACGCTAAAAATATTTAAGGGGTTCCTTTTGTTGAACAAAATATAAAGGGTTCACACAACTCAATTTAAGTGGAAACACTGCCCTTGACACTTCTAGATCCATCTGAGAAAGTGAACCCCTTGAAGCATTCTACAGATGTAGTGCCCGATTATGTAGCAGATTAACACTTTTATATTGAAGGAAATTGTGTTTTTGACTATTGTTGATTGGCATTTGTTAGCATACAGAAATTGCTCAAGAACTGTTACATTCTTTGCCCACTACCTTGTTGCTATTGCAGCATTTTCTAAATGAAACAGATGGCATAAAGAAGATGCGTAACAGGAATGCATACAGTATGCATTCCAGATACAGTCCATACCTGCCTTGGAAGAGACCTACATATACAGTAGCTTGCATAGTAAAAGATGTACTGTGCAGTACAGTATCCATCAAGTGAAAAGCATAGGTTGATATTCAGTAGTGAATAGATCATACTGTGATAAAACGAGGTTACTTAATCGGATTGTTGAACTCTCATTCATGTTGGATATGATGCAATTCGATGCCATATAATGTAATACATTTACTGTGCTCCTGTCGTGAAAATCAGGTTTATGGGATGAACTTCCTGTAGGAGTCGGTTGGAGCTTGATCTCAGTTCTGAACCTGAACCTTTATACAGTAGATTCCTTTTACTATTACTGGATGGTTTGCTGAATTTTGTACGGAAATGTTTAGTTATTTCATAGAACCTATAATATCAGCTAATAAAAATATATGTAACTCAAAATAAGTAATAGGCGTGTTCCATTGATTCCCTAATATATAGCAGTTTTGTAAAGTTTGAAGGAGGTATGTACAGCCTATCTGACTACTATAACCACAAATCAATATATATATTATATCACTTTTTTTTACAAATCTCTCCCCTCCCCTTCCAGACATGCGTATAGTGTCCACTACCTATAATTACCCACCATTTCATAAGAAGTTACACACGGCTCAAGATTTGATCTAATAATATACTGTATGCCAGCATGCTGCATCACCTTTTTCTTATGTACCTTGTGTGTACCGGTAAAAAGTGGGAGGTCTTAGGTGTGTTCACCATCATTAATATTAATTTCCTGTTTGAGTACTTTACAGCAAGGCCTTCATCTAGTATCGTTAATAGTTTCCTATTATTTCTTTTTCTTGGGGTGTAGAGGAGCTCGGATCTCGTGATATGTAAAGATATAGATATAATATAGTGCAGATGGTAATTCACTGCTTTAAATATGTAAAACATAAGAATGAAACTCACAAAGCGTATAAAATCACTGCAGTCAGAGTACCTTCTCTCTCTGACTGAGGAGCCCTTTATGTTACTGCTGGAGTCTTATCCTCTCAGTAAGTGGATGATATGAAAATAAGAAAACCACAAATAGTGCAAATAGTATAACTACTACAAAATGTATTATGCACAGGTAGTCAGAAACTCACATTTTCCATAAAATTAGGTGTGGAGAGAACCGGCCGATCGGAAGCAGGCTCCTGTTCGGTGCTCACTCCCCTCACAGTGTAGTTCAATCCAGTCTGTGCCGTCGCGCACTGTCCACGGTTTCGCGTCCACGTCACTGTGGTCCGTGTTCGGCGTAACATAGGTGAGGGGAGGAAGCAATGGGAGTGATTCAGCATTGGATTGCCATCTTGCCAGTCCTTCCAGGCGCAGAATCTCTCTAACTCTACGCGTTTCGCAACAGCTTCGTCAGGGTACTCACAGACTGGCATTGAACTACACTTGAGGGATGAAGTCGCGCACCGACCGGCAGCCTGCTTCTATCGGCGGTTCTCTCCACCACCCAACTTTATTATGGAAAATGTGAGTTTCCTGACTACCTGTTCAATACATTTGTATAGTTCATACTATTTGCACTATTGTGGTTTTCTTTATTTTCATATCATCCACTTCACTGAGAGAGATCACGATCCAGTAACAAAAGGCTCCAGTCAGAGAAGAAGGATCTCTGACATGCAGTGATTTTATACTTCTTTGTGAGTTCATTTCTTATGTTTTACATCATTAAAGCAGAAAGGAGATTGGAGGCGGCAGTCGGATAGCACTATAATTAATCTATACTATCAATAATATCAACAGTATCGACGGAGAGATATATGTTAATTAGGTTTTCAGACTCAACGGTGCATTCATCTGTTGTTTGGGGTGCCAGAAATACAGTTTTTCATAACAACAAACATCACACTTAAACCACACAACCAACAAATCACAAAAATCAAACAACATCACAAAACACAAAATATAAAAACAACACACATTCACAATATTCGAAAACAAAAAATAAGTTCCATCAAATCAATCATCAACATTTTCAATACAATCAAAAAAATCAATATTAAATTCAATCACAAACAACCAATCATATACATAAAAAAATACTACACATTATATCACAAAAAAATCAATATCAAGCACACACAAGCACATCAAAAAAACAATAAATCAAAACACAGCATAAAATCCAATCAAAATAAACAATACAACAATCAAATCAATCATATCAAGCAATCATGAATCAAATCAAAAACATCAATCAACATACATATATCATTCAACCACAGAATACATAATCAACTCAAGACACAACAAAATACAAAACATACAAAAAACCAAAATCATCATAAAAAAAAAAAAACGCACACACAATCATTCATAACACAAACACACAACAAACATCATCAATCAGCAATCCACAGATACAAAAAAGAAAATAAACAATCAAAAAAACATCCAAATCAAAATCACAAACAACAAATAATTAAAATTCACATATCACATCAATACATCAAATAAAATCAAAAATTCAATAAAAACACAATTCAAACAAATCCACAATAAACACAAATTCAACCATTCACACAACAGCAGCACATTGCATATACAACATTCATATACCAATCATAACATATCAAAACAAATCATCAACATACACATTCACACCATTCATTATCAACAAAACAAACAAAAACAATATAAACAAAATAAATCAAGCAAAACATGCGCAACAATACAAACAACAAAATCAAACACAAAAATGCACAAAATAAATAAAAATCATTCATGCAAAACAACAACATTCAATCACATTCACTTTTTCAACAATAAAATGCACACAAATCCAATCACAACAAAAATCATCAGACATAACAAAAATCAAGACTCAATTTTTCATCAACATCATCAAATCACATAAAAATCAATAAACATCATAACAAAATCACAAAAACAATAAAATATAATAGCATATGAATCAAAAAACAAAATAACATCCACAAAAATACAATATATTCAAATCAACAATAAATCACAATAATCAATAAAAAATTCAAATATAACAAATCAACAATAACATCATCAGCAACAATCAACATAAATCAAAACAATCAAAACAAACACAAAATACATTCACAAATACAATCATACAAATAAATTAAACAAATAAAACATATAATCATTCATACAGATCACACATACACAAATACCATACATCAATCAAATCATCATCATCAACATAAGAAAAATCAAAAAATAAATTCAAATCAAAGCAACATCAAATACAATAAATCATCACACAACACACATCATATAATCACACAAACAAAAAAAAATACAACATCAAACACAACTAAAAATACAACAAATCTAATAACAACATCATCAACACAAATCACGCACAGCATAAATTCATACCAAAACATCATAATATGCAACAAAACAATCATTCCAAGCAAAATACACAAAAAACATTCACACATCAAAACAAACAAAAAATAAATATCATCAAATTTCAATCATAAAAATCATCAAACAAATTCAATTAATAAAAATAAGCAAAATAATACAAAATCAAAAAAAATATACAAAATGCCACGAAAACCACAATAAAAATAAACACATCGAAAACAAATGCATCTCCAAAAACATTCATCAAACTAACAATTTCACATCCCATCATATCAAAAAATAAATATCCAACAACAACATCACAAAACATTCGATATAAACTTCAAAAAAATCCAGTCAAAACATAAATTAATCAAACATAACAACAATCAAATCAAAAACATCAAGACAAAAAACACCCAACAACACAACATGTTCACATTTCAAACATCATCACAAATACAAAACACAACAAAAAAAAAATCACAAAATTCACATTAACTCAACACCAACAAAAAACATAACATCAAAAAAAAACACAGTACACAAATAATAACATATAGCAACAATTCACAAATAACAAACAAAAAAAAAAATTGCAATACAACATCATCACCAGCCAAACAACACACACAATCAAAACATTCAACAAAAAAATACATCCAAAAACACAAAACACAACACAAATCATATAAAAAAAAAAAATCATATCAAATCACATCACACACAATTCACACAAAACCACACACAAAAAACACAGGCTCAACAATATCAAAAAAAAAATAATAATTCAAAATCCAAATAAAACATCTCACAAATCACAAACCTAACAAAACAAAAAATTCAACAATTCATAAATACAAAAAACATAAAAAATCTCAAAATAAAATAAAAACATTCACATCAATGACAAAACTCAATAAATCCAACACAAACATAATTCACAAAAACAATACAAAACACAAAATCATAAAATACAAAAAACACCAAAATCAATCATAATCAAACAAAACAATTCAACAAATTCACTCACACACACACCACAAACATATAATATCAAACCCACAAACCACAGAAACAAACAACAAACAAACACCACGAAAACACAACATCACACATAACACAAAAAACACAAAAAAAAATTTAAAAACCAAAATCAAAAAACCAAAAACAAATCATCAAAATCACACATACAACAGAAAAACAAATAACAATCACAGCATACATCATAACAAACAGAAAATACCATGCATCAACATATCAAAACATCAAAACACACACACATCAAGTCAAACAGCAAATACTCAACAATTCAAAAATTCATAAACATATAATATAAATATATCAACACAAAAAATAAACATACAAAGCAAACAACCAATTCAAAAAAACACAAAAAATGTGGCATACAAACAAGGCACAATACATACATATCAAAATAATAATATCATACAAAATAACAATTCCAACAAAACATCAAAAACAACCATAATTAAACAACAAATAACACATCAAAACAAACAACAACACATCACATGAAATCAAAATTCAGCAACACAAAAAAAACACAATAATCACAAATGAATAACACAATACAGCATCACATACAAAAACATTCCATAATATTCAATAAAAACATCAAAAAAAATAACACACACAAAACAAAAAAAATATCAAAACGAAACAAAAAAATAAACAAATCAGCACAAAGCATAAAAAACAACGAAACACACAATCCAAAATAAATCAAACAACAAAAAAGCAATACCAATCACATAACAAAAAAAACACAACAATTCCAATCCATCAATTCAACAATTCAAATGCATAAAACAACAATAAACAAAACAAATAATCACAATCAATGCATATTTCACACTCACCAAATCAAAAAAAAAAAAACAACACAAATCAACAAAAGCAATCCTCAAACATAAAACTCAACAATACAAACATGGCACAATCAATAATCAAATAAAGACACATCAAATATGATACAAACACACAATCATTTCACAATTCATACATAATTTGCATATCAAAACAAATCAAAAATATCATCAAATAAACAAAAATCATCAATACAACAAATACACAACAAAACACCAAACAAACATTCAAAAACAGAATTTCACACACAACAAATGAAAATATCACATAAAAACAAAAACACAAATAAAACCACATAATAAAAAAGATAAAAAAAATCATATCAATTATCACAAACAACATTTCACATCATTTGAATCATAATCATCAAAATCCCAAAACACAACAAGCACCTAATCAAAAACACAAACATATAGTCACCAAAAAAATAATATAACAATTCATAACAAAATAACACAATCATACAAATTACAAACAATAATAACATAAATCAAATTCATAAACATAAATCAAAAAACAAAAATCAATAAACACAACACAAAACTTCAAACAATCAAACACATATAAATCACAATCAAACATCACCAACAACATTCATTCACATAACAATCAAATTCATCACAGCAAATACAAATATACATCCACAAAAACACAACAAACAAAAAAACAATTCACATCACAGAATATAAAAAATATCACAACACACAACACACAAACACATCATAAAAACAAAAAACACAAAACAAACAAACAACATTCATAAAGCACAAGCACAAAACAAAACACATACCAATTCTCAATTCATCAATTCAAAAAAAAAAAATTGCAATCCTGAAAAATAAACAATATAAACAAACAATCAATTAATAAATCATCAAAAATTTCATTCAAACACAAAATTTATCACAATAATTCAAACATATCAAACACATCAACATTCAATCAAACACAGCACAAATCAAAATCCAATCATCGACACACAGCAAAATACATCACAAACACATTTCAAAACAAAATCAAAATTCCACCAACAATTATCATACAGCAATTCACAACACAAATAATCAGCGATTCACCAAACATTCAAATTTAATCAACATAACAATTCAAATCACAAATTCAACAATTCAACATAATAACAAACCAACACACAAAAAAAAATCACACAAAAATCACATCACCACAAAAATACACAATCACATTCAACAACACACAAAAAAATCATCACAAAAAAAATATCACAAACATAAAATTCCATCACACACAAATATAATCAATAATACACAAAATAAACATTCAAATATCAAGCAAAAAACACAATAATTCACAACAATCAAACACAAACAAACATGCATCACAAAAATTGCAACACACACAAAGCAAATACATCACAAATAAGCATATCAAACATCACAATCACAAGACGCACAACAAAAATAAAAAAATCATAATCCAAAAAAATTTCACAAAAATTCGAAAAATTCAACAATCATCATCAAATCAATCACACAAAAAAACAACAACAACAAACAATTCCAAAATATATCAACATCACAAACAAAAACTTCACAACAATCAATAGATCACAACAAAAATTCATTTAAAATAATAAGAAATACAAAAATTCAAATAAACAAATCAGTCAAAAATAAAATAAACAGCACAAAAATCAAGCACATCCACATCAATATCAACAATGCAATCAGATTTCACACACATTTCACAAAATACAAATCAAAAATCACAAAAAACACACACACACACAAAAAAAATAAACAAATAAACAATAAAAATTCATAAGACACATTTCATCAATTCATTCAAAAACGACAATACACCCATTCCAAATCAGCATCAGCAAAAAATAAATCAAACAAACATCATTGCACACACATCAACAATCAACAACACAAAAACAATAAATAAAACAAACAAGCAAAAAAAAAATCACAATAAACAAAAAATAAAATCACAAAATCAAAAAAAACAATCACGAAAAAAAAACACAACCCAACAAAAAACACACCATCATCACACAACAAAAAAAACACAAGATAAATCATATAATAAAAAACAATCAATCAAAACACACAATAAGACAAAAATATTCAAATACATTTTCACAATCAACAAATCACAACAAAAAACAAAACAAAGATACACAAATACAATAAACAACAATACAATCATAACACAACAAAACACATAAAAGTCAAAATATAAAAAATAAATAACACATCAAACAAAGCAAACAAAAAATAACCAATTTCAGCATTCAATTCATAAGACAACAAAAATACAACAACCACACATATCATTCACAACACAATAAAACAAAACACAATCACCATTTGCAAATTTCATCCACAACACATCAACTCATTTATAATTTCAACATCAAAACAAACCCAACATTCAATCAACAAAACATAACATATAAATTTCAAAAAATTGCCAACACAAACACAATCCACAAACAAAACAAAACAATCAAAAACATACAAACCACAATAAACATACATGCACAACACAAACATATATCCAACAAATGCAAAAAAAACCATCAAAAAATTAACACAAACAAATAAAAAACAAAATCATCATAACAACACACACAAATAGCATCACAATCAAATACAATTAAACAAACATCATGAAACAAATCAGCAAAAGCAATAACCAAAAAATAAACAAACAAAACACACATTTCATACAACATATAAACAAACACATCAAAAAAAAAAAAACAACATATCAAAACAAATCAAAAACACCAACACCAATACATCACAACACACAAAAAAAATTCACACAATCACAAACAAAACAAACGACAATAAAACAATTGCACAATCAAAAAATACATAACACACAACAAAGCCAATCAAAAACAAAAAAAAAAACATCAACAAAATAAATATCAACTCCACATAAACAACAACAATTCATGTCAACATAAAAAACACAAAAACACATTCACATACAAAAACAAATGAGCAAACAAAAACATCAAAAAAATAAACATAACTTCATCACACATCACATGCCAACACAAATAATTCACAATCAACACAATAAACATCCAACACAAAATCATAATCCAACATTCAAAGAAAACAAACAACATACCAAAAATTTCGATTCATATACACAATCAAATTCAAAACAACATCACAAACACAAATACACATAACATTATATCACAAATATTCAAAAATAAAAAACCATTCACAAACAATCACACACAAAACACACAATAAAAATAAAAAAATATGATATAAACAATCAGCAAAAACACTAGATACAGCAAAAAAAACAACACAAATCACAGAATCACAATATAAATTTCATCACACATAATCAACACATAATAAAATAAAACTCATTCCAATCATATAATTTCATCAATCAAAACAACACATACACCAAAACACAACCACAAAACGAACATTCAACAAACACACACAATTTCACAAACAAAGAAAAATTTAAAACATAAAAATATCAATACAATACAACCTTCACAAACAAAAAAAAACATCAAAAAAATTCAAACAAAATACAAAACCATCAAATAAATCAAAATACACACACATTCAATAAAACACATCATAATGCAATCACACAATTCAAACACACAACAACAATCCCACACACAACAAGATAATACAACATCGATCATTCAACACACAACAACAACACCAACACAATCAATTTCAAAATAAACAAAAAACAACAAATTCAAAACAAAAACAAAAAAATAAACATCAAATAATTTCAAATAAAAAGAACAAATCACAACACAAACACAAATCATTCCACCCATCCACAAAAGTTTTTCAATTCAATCCAAAATCAGAACATACAATAAACAAAACAAATACAATTTCAATCAAAATAAAACCAAACATTAATCACACCACCCACACACATTCAATCTGGGCAAAACCACAACATCAACATTTCACAAACACAATTTTGCATAAAAAGCACAACCAAAACACCAACCACAAAATCACTTCATCATATAATCACACATTCAATAATCATCAAATCAAAGCATCACATAATTTCAATCAACATCAAACAATCACAAAACAGCATAATCAAATTCATCAAAATAACAATCAACACAAAATCAATACAGCATTCAAACACAAAAACATCATTCAATGCAATCAATCAACAACAAAATCAAGAACACAACACAAAAAAATCATTCATCACAAAAAACACATCCACATCAAAAAACATCAACAAAAAATAAATCAACAAACAAAATAAAATCACGCATAAAAAAAAATCAAACTAAAACCACATTCAACACAATTCAAAGAATCAATCAACATCACATATTTCACAATCACAAAAAATAAACAGCCATCAACAATCATAATCAAAAACACAAAACAACAAAAATAAACAGACAAAAACAAAATTCAAAAAATAATTCAAATCCCATTCACACACCCAAAACACAACAGCATTCTACAAATCAAACATCAATACAATACCCAATAGACATGCAAACAATCAAACAACACACACACAATCATTCCATCCACATCAAAAACCACACAAACCATGCATCATTTCATCAATACAACCAAAACAATAACAATCAACAAAAATATATTCACAAGCAATGCCACAAGCATCATCACATAAACAAATAATAAAACACAAAAACAACATCAATTCACAAACAACCAAAAGCACAATATCAGCAACAAAACAAAACAACCAAAAACCAACAAACAACACATAACAACATCATGTCACATTGCACAAAGCAAACACAATGCACAATAAAATAAAACACAAAAACAAAACACAAAAAAACACAATCACACATCACAACACATCACAATATATCAAATAGCACAAAAACATCAAACACAACACAATATCAAATCAAACATTCACATACATTCAATCACAACAGCAATTTCAACAAACACAAATCAAACATTTCAAATATCATTCACACACACATACACACACACACATCAACAACATAACAATCAACATCAACCACATATCACCGAACAATGACACACAAAACAAACAAGCACAAACATAAAAATCAACACCATCAACAAAAAACAATACAAATCACACATAACCAATAAACAAACGAACAACAAAATAAAAAAACATAAAAACCACAAATAACACATGCAAACAGAAAACAAACCAATCAATCATTCCATAATCACAAAAAAACACACACACAATCACATATTCATCAACAAAACAAAAAAACACTAACAGCACAAACAAACCCAATAAAACAAAATTCAAACACATTTCAATCAAAATCACGAACACAATCATACACAAACCATCATACAAACAATTCCAAATCCAATCACAAAAATCAAACAAAAAAACCAAATAACAATCAAACAAAACCAAAACAACAAAGAAAAACAATCAAATCCACATTTCATCACATACACACACACAAATTATATCAATTCAATAATCAACACATAAACAGCATTCACACACAATCACATTTCCAATTCGACAACATAAATCATACACATATCATTCAAACAACAACATCAAAACAAAAAAACAACATTACCAAAATACAAAAACAATACATTCACAACAACACATAAAATTATAAATTACAATACACACAAACACATGACATAAAAATAAGCACAATCACATCACACAATATGAGCACACACCCCAAAACAAAATTTTCACATTCACAATGAAACACAACACAACAAACACAATAAGCAATTCATCACAACACATCAACAATTTCATCATCCAACAAAACAAAACAAATAACAACAACAAAAAAAAATTCACATCCAAAGACAATTCAATAAATCAACATACACAACATAAAATACAAAACAAAAAAACAAAAGCAATCATTTCATACATACAAAAACAACCCTCACAAACATACACACAACAACACAAAGCATATGCACCAACCAGAACACAAACATCACACAAATTGCAAACAACCCACACCAAAACAAACCACACAACAAAGCAATATACAACAAATCATAACCAAACACAAACCAGACAACATAATACACTCGATTCAACACAAATAACAACAATAAATATAACAAAAACCAATACATTACTTCACATAAACAACAAACAATAACACAACACAAAAACACACAACAAAAAACAAATCAACATCACAAAAAACAAAATACAAAATATGCAACAAACACACACATCAATCACGAAACATACTCAACATCAGCAACACCATCAAACACATATCCACACAAACAACACACACATACAACCAACAAAAGACACCAACGACAAATCACAAATCATCAATTCACATACACATACGATCATACAATCAAACAACACTACAAACACAACAAAGCATCAATCATCAACAACCATACTATACAACGCAAACACATCATCCATCAAATCCAACAAACCAATAAAAACATAAAAATCACATGGCACAAAAAACAAATCAAAATACTTCCAACAAAACGACGCACCAACATCAACAGCAAAATCACACAACACAATAAAAACAATGCAAAAAACAAATTCACCAACACACACAACAACACACAAACAAATCAACAAAATTAATATCAAAATCACACAAACACAGCCAACATCACACATGAAACAAATTCACCACATTCAATCATCACAAAACAGCCACATCAACATCAAACACACAAATCAAAACAACAAAAATCACATCAAGCAACAAACAATTTCAAACAGCACATCACAACAAATCAAACAAATAACAATTCCAAATAAAAATCAACACATGACAAAAACACACAAACAAACAACCACACACACTCAAAAGCATAAAACAACAACAAAACACACAACAATAAACAAATAACATACAATCACACACAATAACATCAAAACCTAACATCAATTCCCACAACACACAAAGCATACAAACAAATAGGCAATAAAAATAATCAACCAATGAAAACACAAACATATTGCAGTCACATATCAACACAACAAAAAAAACCAACAAAACATCAAACACAACAACACAAACAAAACAAAAACAAAACACACAAAAACAAACCATTTCTAGAACAAAACCAAGCATAAATCAAACATCATCAACAAAACATATTCACAATCAAAACATGACACACCAAAAATAATCAACAACAAACAAATAACATCTACCATAAATAACAATAGAGATAAAAACAAAAAAACACATACATCCCACACAACAATATACCGATTTCATACAACAACAAGTCAAATTACAAACATCACACAAAATCAATAATTCACACACAAACACAACAAAACCAAGATTTACACAATTCAAAAATCAAATCAACACATTTCAACACATATACACAAAAAAAAAACACAATCATTACAAAAGATTCAAACACTCAACACAAACCAACACAGCACATATACAAAATACACACCATACCACATAAAACAACACTTCAATCAAGCAAACCACAAAAACAATCACAACCCAAACAAAACAAAAAATACGCATATCACGAGATCCAGCGCTCCTCCTCAACCCCAAGAAAAGAAATACTTCACATCCTGGGATTAGGAACGATCCCAAAAGAGGAAGTTGAGCTGCTGTTGTACACTGGTTTTAATTTATTTTATTTAACACTATATGGTGATAGGTTTATTGTGTGTACTTAAGGTGTGTCACTTATCACACTAATTACTATATTGTTTAGGAAGCGCCCAGTCCATCCACTTCCCCCACTCCCCCACTCACTGTTTCCTATTATATGTATGTAGCCATGGCTGGTCCTGGCTACTCTTCTGCCCTCCCTAACACGTAAGTCCTAGTAGATGCAGGCAGTGTTAAGTCCATCTTGGGTTTACCCCTCCCCTCTGCAGCTTCCTTGAGTGGCAGGAGTGGAGGTGGGAGTCTGTGTGTTGCCCAATCGTGGGTGCAGACCTTGTGCCCTCCCCTTCTGCTCTAAGGAAGAGACACACCTACATTGTAGTTAGTCTGGATCTCCCCCTGAGGCTACTCAATGGAGGGGGTTGCCTTAAACCCTTATAAGAAACTAAAACTGGGGATGGGCCCCTGAGGCTTCGCCAGGGACCCTGGGCACCCATTCAAGAGGATACATTAAAACTATGTTGGGGCGTACTCTGAGACTTCGCCAGGGGACATGGTTACCCACACACTAAACAAAAGACTATGTTGTGGCGTACTCTGAGGCTTCGCCAGGAAACGTGGTTACCCATCCACTAAAGAAAAATGTGGGGACGGGCCCCTGAGGCTTTGCCAGGGACCCTGTGTACAATTTTCACTATTGCCACTCACTGTATGTACTCTGTTTTCACTTACTTATGGTGGTTCCTGTTCTAGGAGCTCACCACATGTACTGTGCACTTTAAAATGGCTTTCCTGCCAAAAACGGGACCGCATGGGTTTGCAAAATGAAGTTGCAAACCTTTTCTGCAAAAACAGTTGCAAGAGCTCGGTTCCAAACTCAAGGCCGCACCCAATCTACTGTGACTGGTTCCCAGCTTAAGTCATGCCCTGTTGCTTTGTGCCCCACTCTAAATTTCACCAGAGGGAGGGCCATTGACAAAGAACTAATCCTAAGGACTATACTTCTAAGGGAGTAGCCTGATGCAAGTGGCTAACCCTCAGTTCCACGGAGCTAAGCTACTGAGTGGAGGTGCAGCTCTACCTCTGCTACATCCTGATATCTCCACTTGCTAGAAGAATGTCTAGTCTTAAAATATCGTCCTTCCACCTACCAGAAGGCTACCTGGCGGTTAAGGTGGATGGAATGTGCCATCTGCAGTGCCTATGTCTGCAGTGTCTGCTCCCCGGGGGCAAAGTCAGCCCCACCGCCATGTGTCCAAACTGCGGGGTCTACCACATGCGGCCTGCCAGCCCTGTACCAGCCGAATATGTCCAGCCAGACAGCCGGGTCATCACACCAGCCGTTGCGGCCCCTTCAGACTTCCCTTCCGCGGACGCAATCGTGGGCCCGTGGGCCCTAGCGCCATAGCCAACACGCCAGGAGGCCCAAGTGTACCGGTACCAGAAGCGGTGTATTTAGATACTTTATAATCCGAAATATATGTACTATATGTTACATTAGTTATCATAAGTCAATTAGATTGTGTATTCCAAGTTATAGTATGGAAATTTCGGCACAAAAATAAATTACATTAATTCTTTCATTGAATTAAAAACATCACCAAATACAATTTCTGTGACAAAACAGAAAGAAGTTTCACTTACAATGCACGTGATTATTATTATTAGTTTTTTTTTAAAATATTATTGTGCAGGGTCAGGGGGTCTCCTGAGCTGAACCACATTGATTTTCGGCCTCGGAAGCCCACTACTTCCCGAGATACAGGGGTGCTGGTATCACCTGCAGTATTTAGGTCCCCCAGGGACGTGGAGGATTTACAAATGGCGGGGATACCGGCAGCACATATCCGAACGCGGTTCAGCTCAGGAGACCCCTTGCTCCCGCACACTAGTATTACAGTACATTTCTTTGTTGCTCCTTATTTCTGCTTTCTAAGTGTACAGTACAAATGCATCTGTTTGTAACCCACAGGGGGTTCCTGTTTCTTTCCCACACTTTACAATTTACTCTCGACATTCTGATATAGTATGGCTAACATGGGAATTACCCTTATCTCACACAATGTGAGCTGGCTTGACTGCCCCAAGAAAAGAAAGGAAGCTTTCACTGACTACAAGAACGTGCAGGCAGATATTTTATTACTTCAAGAAACACATTTCAGCATTCAATCATAGACCAAAATACTGTACATTGATACACACTTCCCACAGGTACATCTGGCCTCATTGTCAGAGGAAAAAAATCGGGTAGCCATACTGTTCAACACCATAATCCCCTTCATACTAAAACAGAAAAAATGTGACAACAATTGATGTTTTGTTATTCTTGTAAGCACGGTTCTTAACTCCCCAGTAATGCTGGTGAGGCTTTACACCCCCAAAAATTGCTAACTAAGGAATATTAGTTATTGGCGGAGATATAAACATAGCACTAAACTATTTATTTGACAGATCGGAAAAAACGCTCTAGATCTCACAGGCCACCCAAAGAGAAATAAGTGACACATTTTCTTATCTCCATTTCTACTTAAATTGTATAAAAGGGTGGTAGGGCAAACTGCAGATGCAGTCATGGAGACTTAGTAATATGCTTTTAACTAACCAGCATAATGTTCTACAAGTATTCAATGAATTAGAGTTTTTCTGTTTAGACTAACGTCACCCCCGATGTACCATTAAGCTCAATATGTGTAACACATAAGGCGTACATAATGGACCTCTTCATCAGAATCTCCTCATGGATGAGGTGAACTGCCCAGAGGTTCTATGTGAAAGGTAATAAGTCAGACACCATGTTGGCTAGAAATCTCAGAATGGACCACACTGCAAATTATATCACCTCAGTACAACTGGAGTCGGGTCTCTTGTCTAATAATCCAGGTGAAAGTTCAAGGATGCGTTCCCATAAATAAAAGCTTATTTTAATGGATCAGAAATAAAAAAAAAACCACACCAACGCGTTTCAGACTATCGCTAGTCCTTTATCAAGGTGAATGACTACTTACCCCCTTAGAGTGTCATTTATACCTGAAAAGAAATAATAATTTATGTATCAAAATTGTTTTCCAACTATTGCTATTTTTTGCATTTGGCTAGTGTTTGTTACATTCATCAGCAGTTTTCAGGATGACCGTGTATAGAGTATGCATAATCATGTGTGTTCATTCAAATCATTTATGTTAACTGTTTGACAGATTAGTATCTACGAGATAGAATTGATGTGAGTCATATATTTTTCGGTTGTTGATTTCATAATATAACCGATACAGTAAAGGCTTATTAAGAATTTACTAATTGTTTACATTCTCTCGGTCAGTCTCATTTTCTTTTTCAATATGTATTAGGCTCTATGGATTTAATATACAGGCATACCCCGCTTTAAGTACACTCACTTTAAGTACACTCGCGAGTAAGTACATATCGCCCGATAGGCAAACGGCAGCTCACGCATGCGCCTGTCAGCACATCCTGAACAGCAATACCGGCTCCCTACCTGTACCGAAGCTGTGCGCAAGCGGGGAGACTATAGAGCCTGTTACACATGCGTTATTTACATCAGTTATGCACATATATGATGATTGCTGTACAGTACATGCATCGATAAGTGGAAAAAGGCAGTGCTTCACTTTAAGTACATTTTCGCTTTACATACATGCTCCGGTCCCATTGCGTATGTTAATGCGGGGTATGCCTGTATACAGTTTATATGTATCTTTTTGTATTATTCTAAGATAACATTGCCTAATGCACTACCTTCGTTACTACGATAATCTTAGCCATATCAAAGGTTGTTAATTTTTTTTAATGATTCTTTTAAAAAGATTTTTTTTGTTATTTTGTAACTTTTTCATGTTTAATTTAGGTTATTTCATTATTCACATGTTGTTTTTCTTTTTCTTTGATATTGCCCTCTTGGAGTGTCAATAATTTTAAATTTAATAAAGTTTTTTTCTATGTTAATTAGATCCTATGACACACGGACGTCATGCGCCGCGTCGTGTGACGTAATGACATCACGTCGATGGGCGTCATTAGCTTTCATGCTCAACTCCCTCTGGGGGAGTAGCGCTGGATACTTGGGAACCGCTACTTGCTTTAGTGGCTGCCCTGTCTCTATGCCGCACCCCCCTGGTTGTTGGACTCGATATGCGCATGTGTTATGACGCGGCCGTACGTGATGACGTTCAACGTCTGCATCACGTGACATATGCGGAAGTATTGGCGATTGGCGTGCCTGGATTTCTTTTCAGGTATAAATGACACTCTAAGGGGGTAAGTAGTCATTCACCTTGATAAAGGACTAGCGATAGTCTGAAACGCGTTGGTGTGGTTTTTTTTTGTTTCTGATCCATTAAAATAAGCTTTTATTTATGGGAACGCATCCTTGGACTTTTTTCTGACATTGCCAGGTTTGGATTTAGTGCTCCGTTTTCTCTCCTGCTCTACATATTCCTCCACAGGCAGAGGCACAGTTAACCCGTGGGATCCTGGATACATCTGGACTTGCTGTTCATCGTGGATATTCATTCCCATGTGAGTCCTTTCCAATTTACCCACATTTGTTCTGGACTTTATCATTACTGTTTTCCATTTAATAGATGCTCATTCACTGGTCACCTGAGGGTGCTTTACTATAATTATATCCTTACTGCCTTGCTTGTGGGATTATAGTGTGCCAGTACGCATCTCTTGGAATCATCTGATATATGCCTTTATTGGGTTAATTCCATCCTACAAGACTTTATCAACATTTAGTATTGCTGTTTAATCCTGAGCACCATACAACGTTTTTCTTCATAATAATCCAGGTGAAATACTCAGGGAATTTGTATTCTATTTTGTCCTCCCCCCAACCCTCCCTTTCCCCTTTTCTTTTCTGTACCCCAAAAACATTACCCCCCACCCCCAAATACTAACTTTTATGGAAAAAACAAACATAACTTACATGTTTCAACATAGCTGTGTGTGTATCTTTCGCATTGTATAGTAGTCGAAAATACATGAAAATGAGTGACAGTATGTTGCAGCTGCCAAAAATTCTAATCAGATCTAAGGCTGCGACAGAACAAGTGAATCATTGGAAGTATTTCCCCTATGCTTTACAACAGTGCAGCTTTGTCTATGTCTTTTAAGTTGGCTTCTAAATTACTTATGATGCAAAAAGTCTTGGGAAATATTTGACCTGCAGGAATAATACAATTTAGAGAATCAGTGAGATATGGCAACAAGAGACGAGAGCATATGGGTTTTTTCATTACCACAACTGCAAAGTATGTGTCTATAATTGTAGTATAATATTTATTTTTAAATCAAATTGTGCTAATAGTTGGGATTGAGTTACACACCAGTGTTCCAATGTTCATGACAGTATCCCTAACTGCAGTGTTCCACATTATATTGTACTTCATTACACAATAAAAGACCATCAAAAAATAAACTGCTGTTTTATTTTTAAATTGAAAGGATTATAGCAGATACATAATATATGAATTAGGGCTAGTGTTATATGGTACATTAGATATTTAAACATCACTCCTGAGTTTCATCAACCAAAAAAGTGTTCTGGCCAAAGTTCCACTTTGCAAAGCCTTGCAATGATGTGCAATTGTTACATGGAGTTTCAGTTGTGTAATTATTATTTAATCTGATAGTGCTAGCAAGGGGTTACTAAAACTATACCATTTGTGATAGGTTATACAGTAGCAGGCTAATTAAGTTTCTGATGTTATTGTTGAGGTAATAATGAATTCTTTCACTTGTGTTTTTTCTGTCGCTGACTAAGTAATCATTTGCTTCACTCCTACAGGCAGTAGGTGTGAGGAATAGGGACATGATCATGATTAAAGTAGGGAATATATACATACTGTACAGTAGATAGGGAAAGATTTAATTAATGGTATACATTCTATAATTGCCATCTGCACCGTATTTCCACCAAGTTACCACCATATTTTTAAAGTTCTCATTGGAATTACAAATATATTTCAAAGTTTTGATAAATAGAAAAAATGTTTATAGATGAAAATTTAATTGTACACATTTTAGAAAGCTCATGTGATTTACATACTGTAGGAAGATACATACAGTATGAGGTTTTGAAAGCTTTATACAATGTAATTTCACTTACAGTATGAGGAATTTTTAGGTTGGTCCACTAAAAGGTATCACATACTGTATATTGTACAGTATATACAGACATACTGTACTTCACAAACATAAAGAAAACACAAAGACCAAACACAAACACTTGCTTATACAGTAGAATAAAATCACACATATACGCAGACTCACACGCAGACTCACACGCAGACTCACACGCAGACTCACACGCAGACTCACACACAGAACCACACACAGGACCACACACAGACAGAAACAAAGTTTAACGGATAAAACCAAAGCAAAAAACAGTCAAGGAAAGTACCGCGAGACGCACATTCCTTAATACATAGACCTGCTCTAATATGCAAATTTACCTCCACCCTAACTCCTCCCACTTGCTTCATAAATCATTCATCTCATCCCAGGGAAATGCAGACATACCAGAAAATAATGCAACCAAGATTAATACATAGACGCTGCCTGACGCAAGTATATTTCAGCGCGAGTTGCAACAAGATAACAACATTACGCCAACATTTTTCCTTTTGGTACATAAGGGCCCCATTACTTTTATTTGATATATAAAACTATACTGAGGTAGACTGAAATAATTTAATATTTAATTTCTATTTAGATCAATTTGTATTTAGATATCAAGATGATATTTTTTATCAGTGTTTATTGATTTTTGTTTGTTTTTGTTTCTTTTATTAGAACTACATTTAGGCAGTTGGGTGTCTTTAAGCGCCAAGAAAGTTAAATGTAAGATATTGCATGACGTAAACAAACCAGGAGAGAAGAAATGAAGGTTGTTTTTTTTTTTTTTTGTCTGGAACTGTGTTTTCTTTCAAAGAATTAAATTTGTTTCCCACAGAACGCGAGCACCAAGAATGTAAAGCAGAATGATCAAGTTTCTTTAGAGAATATACTGAAGTAATTGAAGTAGCCATTGTAGTAATCCTCTTGTTCAGACAATTTTTACTCCATCTCAGCAGGTGGCAAAAGAGTGAGCAAAAGGTGACAACACGTTAATCTGCTCCTTCCTTTTCTTAAGCTGGTTTCAAAATCCACTGTCCTCAGTAATGAAGAAAATAAGTTTAATATGGGTTTGAATGGACTGCAGATTAAAGTCATTTCCCAGATTAACTCTTGAACAGGTCTATTGCCATTTTAACTCTATTTGAAAATATTTCACATGGTAAAATAAAGGGGAGGGGGGCATACAGTGTTATTTTCACAGGTAGTTTTCTAGCCATTTTCCACACTTTAACTTGCAGTGTTCCTCAACTACAGTAGTTTAATGTGATCTGAAGGGAATGTGTTATTTGAGCTTTACCATGTCTACAATGCAGTAAATTAGAGTTTAAATTCGTCTATGTATTTTTCAGATCTAAAATCGCATAAACCTTTCTTTTTTTTTAATGAGATCAAACAATCTAAGAGTTCTGGTTTGCTTTATACATTTTAAATCAATGTTGTTTCAACACTACATCTAAAGCATACATTTATTTTGTTGCAACAACTGTAGTAACTATAAAAAAAAATCCTGTTAAAAAAAGCATGCTGCATTTCACGCCCATATTCACGAGTAATACTGCATGCACACTTCTACTGCACATGTGAACTTAAGGATATTCAAATGTATGTGGAAAAAGAACAAACAAGCTTTCCTGTGTATAGTTTGTTTTAGATAAGGTTATTTAAAATAAAACCCCTTCTTTAAGGGTTAAATGCCCTAATCCCGTGTCAAGGATAAATACATTGTTTAGGTTAAATGTATTGTGTGTATTTGTAGATATAATATGCATCTGTTAATACAGATACAGCGGACGTTATTCGAACATTTCACGAGTTGTAAACCTCGGAATATCCATGTCATGGTGCGGGATTTCTTCCAACCTTACCGCCTTAAAACACGAGTGCGGAAAATGGCATTTTAGTGTTCTGGTTTTTAAACACCTGAAATTGACACAGTAGCACAGTAGCACAGTAGCACAGTAGCACAGTACTGTACACATGATAATTCATTCATTTCATTGCACACAAAAAAACAGAATCCATGAAATTCAAACAAAGCAACCGCGATAAACACGGGTGCCTTGTGTGATTGGCTGCGTTAATGCCGCGTGGAATACAGCAGAGCACACGAAAAAGGCTCTGTCATTTGTTCGAATAACGGCCGCTACATCTGTACATCATATTGTCTGGGGCATTGTTGGATTTGGGAAGAGGTCGGCTAAATGCTGAGGAGATATACACTTGAAAGTCAGAGCATTGTTTTCCCACCGACAGCATAGTGCCTACAGTAGCTCTGCATGCTGGATAGCATTATCTCCATCAGCAATCCTCTTGGCTCTTATGAATTTCCCTCCATTTCTGATGCTGTTCCTGGGGCGGTGCAGGTACAGTAGCTGTGACGCTGTCCCCACCTGTGATTGGTCCATCTTGGCCACCCAACTCCCTCCAGATTAGACAACGGATTAAACGGACAATGCTAATTGTCTGAGCTGCCCTCTCCATGGTTTTATATGGGAACCAGGACCTATGTAAGGGCTTTCCCAGCTAGACTTTCAGAGTTTTTCAGAGAGGTACGGGAAACTGTTTGTGGACTGATTTGAGGCACCACGCTACGGCTGTTGGTGGTCCTCATCCAAGCCCTTCTTTGTTATGGAGACCTAACGGTCTGGAAGGTCTTTAACCACAGGATAAACTAGCTTTGGCGGCATCCAGCATCCTAGTAATACAGGGTAATCTCTTTGTTTCCCCCCTTTCATTTCTATTAGTCTATGCCTTTATTGTTACTGTTACCTGTTCCTAATAAAAAATTTTTTTGTTAACCCGTGTGTCCTGCTAGCGTGTTGCTAGGATCCTAAAAATTGGGTGATCTGGATGCGTTTTATTTCATTTCATTCTCAACAAAAAGGAAATGTTTTGGGTGTTTAACCTTGACGCTCTTCACCCCAGGGGGTTGAATGTTGAGTGGGAACTCAAGCACTTTTTGTTTGGGTGACCACCACATATAAACTCCTGATAGGGTATCTCACCTGTTGGGGCCCTTTCTTTTGTAATTTTCACCCCTTCTTTCCCCATCATATTTCTTTCTTCTTTTTTCTCTGTTTTCTCCCTTCCCCTCCTCCCGTCCCTTCCCTCTTCCCCCCTCCCCCTCCCTTTTCCTTCTCTCCTTCTTTTTTCTTTTTTGTACCCCTTTCTTTATTTTTGAAAAAATGATCAATAAAAAATTACAGTAAAAAAAATAAAAAAAATAATAATAAAAAAAATAAAAAAAAATATATATATATGACCTTTAGTCAGAAGCACCAACAGCTTCATACAAGATACCACCGATTTTCTCAAACATCAACCAACTACCATCCAACACACTGCTAGTTACCATGGATGTAGAATCCCTTTACAGCAACATCCCCCACAAGGATGGTATTGAGGCATGCCTGCATTTCCTTACAACATCTCCCCTGGATCAGAAATACAGCGCTGATGTAATTACCAAACTGATAGAATACATCCTCACACACAACTACTTCAGCTTCAACAAGGAAATGTACCTACAACTGATGGGGACTGCAATGGGTACCAAGATGGCACCGAAATATGCCAATCTTTTCATGGCAAATCTTGAACAAAGATTCCTAACTACATGCCTCCACAAACCCTACAAATACTACAGATACATTGATGACCTGTTTATAATATGGACAGAGGGTGAAGAAAACCTAAAACAATTCCACGAGTCCCTGAACTCATTCCATCCATCTATTAAACTCAAAATGGATTATTCGGCAAACCTAGTAAACTTTCTAGATACTACTGTAACACTGAAAGATGGCAAACTACACACATCTGTATACAAGAAACCAACTGACAGATGCAGTTACCTCCACAACTCCAGCTTCCATCCCACTCATACAAAACAAGGTATCATACACAGCCAGGCTATAAGATACCACCGCATATGCTCTGACACTGAAGACAGAAACAGGCATCTCACAACCCTGACCGAATCGTTCAGACAGAAGGGATACAAACCAAAGACCATTGCCAAAACTATTACATCTGCAATAAAATCCCCACGAGAACACCTGCTACAATACAGACAGAAAGAACCTACCACATGAATACCACTAGTGACCACATACAACCCTACCCTAGAAGGCATACGAAAAATAATCAAAGATCTGCAACCCATGCTGACAGAGGATGCAACATTAAAAGAAATCTTTCCCAAACCTCCCATTCTTGCGTTCCGGCAACCACCAAACCTCAGACAGAAATTAGTCAGCAGAAAACTTCACAACGATTTTAAAGACATGGATAATGGCACAAAGCCGTGCAGCAACAAACGCTGCAAACTCTGCAAACATATTTGCCAAGATCCCACAGCCAGTCACAATCATAGAACATTCAATGTTAAAGGATCATACAGCTGCACATCCAGGAATATAATGTATATGATTCAATGCAACAAATGTGACCAAGGTTGCTACATTGGGGAAACCAGCCAAAAACTACAAGGAAGAATGAATATGCACAGACACTCTATACTCCATCACGAAGAAGGAAGATACTGCTCACCTGTGGGACATCACTTCTCACAACCAGATCATTCCATAAATGATCTAAAAATCAAAATCCTCAATGGAATGTTTAAGAGCACCCAAGAACGGAAAACATTTGAACTCAGAATGATAAGACTCTTTGACACCAAAACCAAAGGACTTAATGCGGACATGGGTTTTCTCACACCCTATCAAAATTGCTTGTAATTATCCTGCTTGCCTCTATTCTTATTCACACTTTCTCTCTCCTCCCCTGTATCCCTACCCCTCCCCACATTTCTTTGACACCGTTCCCTGGCTTCAAACACATTTAACACCCAACCTTATCTACAGTAAATATCTGCTGTTTCCCCCCCCCCTCTCTACACTGTTTTAGCCATTGAAACCTTTGTATATCAGTATTGCTTGACCTGAAGAAGAGAGGATAACTCTCGAAAGCTTGTCCTATGACATAAATTGTTAGTCCAATAAAAAAGGTATCACCTAATACTGAAGAACTAATTTATTCTGCACTATCGCAACTGGACTAACACGGCTTTTTTCTGCTTTATATATATATATATATATATATATAGATAGATAGATAGATATACAACAGTCCCACAAGAAAGTCTCTTATCTGTCCTTGTAGCTGTAGGGGAAGGCCTCTCTGCTCTCCTGGGTCCGCACCCTTATGTGCTATAGAAATGTCCGTGTCCAGGTCCAGGTCTTGTCCCCTTGTCTTGCTGTCAGCATACAGTCCTTCTTTATGCATCAAGACATCTTTTCCTCTGGTAAGTCCAGTTGTGGGCTAAGGAAATCTCCTTCCTGTTTCTCAGATCAGGCTTTTTCTAACATTCCTAATCAGCCAGGTGGAGTCTGGTTGATTGCCTGTGCAATTAACCAGCACACTGCTGAATTTAGAAGCAGTTTCTCTTCAACAGTGATAAGTCCCTGTTACAGGGAGTCATACAATATTCTACTGCAGAAGTTGGTGTCATAATACTAGCCTGCATACCTTAACATTGCGATAAGCCATTGTCTGAGCTCTAGCTCAGTGTGAGAAGAGATAAGGCAGATGTTGTGGGGGCATTTAAGTATAGTATTTGGGACAAGGGTTGAGATGTAAGGGGGGCAGAGTTATTGTGAGCTTTGTAAGTCAGTTGTATACAAGTTGCTCAAATAGCTTGGAGGCAAAGGGAGGAAGAGAGATAGGGCAGTAGTTTGAAAGGGAAGTTGGGTCAATGGAGGGTTTCTTTTGAATGGGTGTGATGAGTATATGTTTAAAAGAAGATGGGAATGTACCAGAGATGAGAGAGAAGTTAAAGAGGTGAATTAGAGTTGGGCTTAGTGTGCCAGAGAGGGAGCAGAGGAGTTATGAGAGAATAGGATCAATGGGGCAGATAATGAGAGGAGTGTGGAAACCTCCACTTCAGTCACAGTGGAAAATGTGGATTTAGGTATGCGAGGGGGATAGGTTTGTGTGTGGAACTTTACATGTAGAGATGTCATGTTGGATTGAAATTTTGCAGGCACAGGTCCCTGCTGTGGGGCTTACAATCTATGTTTTTGGTGCCTGAGGCACAAGGAGATAAAGTGACTTGCCCAAGGTCACAAGGAGCCAACACCAGAAATGTAACCAGGTTCCCCTGCTTCAAACTCAGTGCCAGTCAGTGTCTTTAATCACGGAGCAACCCGTTCTCCATGTATTTATACTTTTTTTTTGTACAACTGAGAGAGAGCGCCCCAGCCCCCACTGCCATCTCCCGCCCCGGTCGAGCAGCCACAGGTACCGGGGTGGAAGCGGAGACCGGGGGGAACACCCCCACTGCCATCTCCCACCCCGTGCGAGCAGCCATGGGGGCGAAGCGGAGACCGGGGGAAACACCCTGCTGCCATCTCCCGCCCCGCGCGAGCAGCCACTGGGACCGGGGGGAAGCGGAGACCAGCGGGGGGGGGGGAGTGGGAGTGTTTAGCAGCCAAGGGAGTGGACCTGGGGCAGGAGACAGACACATCACGCGAGAAGCCGCAGCAGCCATTACTTACCGCTGCAGAGAGTGAAGGGCTCAATTCTGCGTCACGCCCAATTGGCCAATCAGCCAGGGGAATATTTTTATTTATTTATTTATTTATGTTTTGCGCAGAGCAGGGGATTATTTTTTGCAGAGCAGGGGAAAAAAGTAGCTGGCCACCGGCCAATTTTTGTTCGCCCCTGCCGAGTGGGCGACTGGGTTTGTCGAGCACTGTATATTACTATCCTTTCCAATTTACCAGCGTACAATTCTCCATGTACACATGTAATTGGACTTATTCAGCCCATTGCCCTATGTCCCCCAGATTCTACACCCGGCTACCTCCCTTCCCCCTTTTTCTCCGTTCATATTTTGTTTTATATATTCATTTATGTTGCCTACTTTTATTAGATTTTGTTGTTTACATTATTACATTTAAAAACTCCTGTCATTATTTATTATTATTATTATTATTATTATTATTATTATTTTATTAATGTGTCTTTTATATCACCAGGTACAATAAGCATTAATATGTAGGAAAATCCCACCCTGATTTCCTTGCATTGTGTTTCTAAATATTAAAACACCAGTTTCAGGTTTTATTATTACTAATCCAGTTATTGTGGATTTATATTCTTTACCACCTTTGCCTTGGTGATAATTGAGGTTTATTATGTTATGAGGAAGGGGTTTGTTTTTGTTCTTGTTTTGTTGTTACCATCATGATATTTATATTTTCAAATCTGTATTGTCTATTCCAGAGAATAGATTTTGTTTATGTAAATATATATGTCAGGACATCAGATAGCAGCACCTCTGTACCTCGTTTTTATTTCATATAGTTTTTGTCTTTAATGTGTTTTATTTACAAATCAGGTATACTGCGGACGTAAGGTTGTATTATATTCCTTAATTTCCTTAAATTATATCCTCTTTAAACTGTTTTTGTTGTTTTAAAAGTTACCTCTCTACAACCCTGTCATCCGTGGTACTCCCCCCCCTCTTTGATTACAGCCGGATCGCAGATTCAACACATATTCATCGTCAGGTGTGGTTTACGCAAGTGCTGTGCCAAGTTACCATTGGTTGTAAACTCGGGGATCTTGGATGGGTATTTTATATATGTAAGCCGAGGTTGTCTGGTTGTTTATATTCTCTTGACAAAGCACGATTGTACCGGAAAGTGCGAACGCGTCAGAGTGTTTTTGGGGTCTGTCGGTCGTCAATTAAACCCAACACTTGAGTGTCATTATCCTAGTCTGTGTCCTTACCTGCATGGAGTTGCACAGCCGCTTCGTTTTTTCTTGATCTTTCCGTCCTCATTCAGCAGGAGCAACACCGGATCAGCCAGGCGTATGCATTAATTCCAACCGTGAGTACTTTTATTTACTAAGGTCCCGCACCCATACAAGACTTCCTCACTGCAGAGGCTATTGGGGGAACGTAATACTGTTTGCCTATGATATGTGAATTATGTGCAAGTAACGCGATTGGCTGTCTAACAAGCAGATTTTTATTATTTCTATATCTTGGTTTGCATTGAGAACGCCACTAGAGGGTGTGAGGCTCCCATCTCTTCCATTGTTACACCCTGGCTAATGCAGTCATATTTAATATATGTAGGAGTCGGTACCTACTACTACTATCCATGTTTCTACCTTTGTTTATCCTGGTTGAAGTTCTCTGCTGCTTTGGGATTTTATTCCAATTTTATTTTTCTTCCGCTAGTGCATACAATGTTTCACGATTATTCCGGCGTTTTTTCTATACCTATTAAACGTTTATTATTTTGTTTTTATTCTGCTAGACATTGTGCTTCCATATTTCTTATTCGTAGGATGGAGCAGCTAGTTGATTCAGCATCCATTCCTGGGGATATTCATTACCCATTACTTTATTCTCTTCAATTTTGAACATGTGGGTATTAAAAAAGGGACTGCTGTGACTCTCTGGTCCACAATATTTGTGTCGATTCAATTGTATTTTACCTATTCACCTGGTCATTTATTAATGTGTAGGTTTTTTGGCATGAGCTGTGTAACTCAAGTAATCCCCATCTCCCCCCCATCCCCCCCAACCCCCGCCCCCTATCTCCCTCAGCATCCTCAGCATAAATCCCAGCATCCTCATATCTCCCTCATTTCCCCCTCAGCATCCTCAGATCTCCCTTAGTGCCCCTCCAGCATCCTCAGTATCTCCCCCATTCGTCTCTCACATCATTCTCAGATCTCTCTGTCACCCTCAGCATCCTCAGATCTCCCCCCTTTTCCCCCTCCCTCAGCTCTTCCCAAGTCTCCTCCTCAGCATCCTCTATCTCCCAAGTCCCCCTCACATCCTCCGATCTCCTCCCCCTTCCCCTTCAGATCTCCCCCAGTTCTCCTCACATCCTCATATCTCCCCTATGTCCCCCCTTAGCAACCTGATCTCCCTCGGTCCACCTCAATTCTCCCCCAGTACCCCTCAGATCTACCCCAGTCGGCATCAGCATCATCATATCTCTCCAGTCCCCTTTAGCATCCGTCTCCAGATTCCCCCAGACCCCTCATATCATTTCTTTGAGATCTTCTTCCAGCCCCCCTTAAAGATCTCCCCACGTTCCCCTCCAATCTCTCAGATCCTCTCCCAGTCCCTCCTTTATCACGCATGGTTGAGATCTTTTCCAGTCCCCCAGTAAAATTTCGGACTGGACTGGAACACGGACAGCACTTGCAAGCATTTTTTGCAGTCAGGGCCTTGTAAAGAGAATCTCAAGGATAACCTAGAGCCTGCTGAAATGTCCTAAGATAATTTGGGAGGAATCTCACTCACCTTACTGTGCTTATCGCATGGATACGCATCTTTCAGGAGTAAGTGGAAAGGGTCCCGAGCGCCAATAGACACCGGTACAGGTCTTTTCTAATCTTTCCAAGTCCCGTGTTCCTGTTACAAACGATCGGAAGAAATTCCCTGGTCCAGTACGGAAGCGACTGCAGTCGGGGGTAATAATCTTTCGGCCACCGAGAAGCAGCACAGGCGCACTTTCTTTGTCTGTTGATTGTAGATTGCGGTACAACCAGACATCAAGCTCTCCGCTGTCCCAACAAAGGGGGAAATGCCAAATCCCAGTGAGAACAGGATAATCACACTGGGTCAATCGTTCCTAAGTGTTGGAACTCCTTTTTTTTTGATCCAGTGTTGGATCCAGGACTCATGGCGGCAATTGAATAGGTGAAAGTATTATTATACTGTAAGTATGTCACTTCACATTGATATATTATCCATTGGTGCACTTATTAGTTTTTTTTTTATTCTTGTGTATAATTTCCCTAAACATTATGTTAATTAGGTTGCAACGCTGACTAAATGTTATCACATTCTATTTTGAATGTGTTATGATGTAACTGAGTTTGTATGTGACACCCACAATCTATACATTATGCACATTGATATTGACGGACGGACTTTGTATCATGTGTTTGCTGGATCAAAAATCGTAGTACCTTGAATCATATCATAGTTATTCACATTTCCAGGCCCCTTTCTTGCTGTTTAATGTCCCTGTCACTGGCAACCCAATAACTCCCTCTGGACTAAGGATGAGCTCAGTCAACTCCTCAGTTTGGTGTTGGGGGCTTCTGTATTCCTTTTCGTTCTTCCCATTTCTGGGACTCATGTTCTATTTCTGTCACGGGAGAACCATCACTTTTAACACCTTTATACCGGATCTATTTGATTGACAAAGCAAGAGGTAAAATAAATTGTAATTTATTGCCACGAAATACTACACAACACAATGTTACACATTTACCACCACCAAAATACACTTACTGAGAGTGGGGGCAAACGAAATAAGTTGTTTCCAAAACGAATCTAGAAAAGTTACGTTTCTAGAAGAAATTTCCCAGGAGCGGGGGAGTTATCCTTATTCGTATAGTGTGTAGCAGCTAGTTTGTCACAGCATTCCTGGGGATATTCATAATCCAGTTACTTATTCCTTCAATTTTGAACTTGGTGTCTTAAAGGACCTGACTTTGACTCTTCTGGTCACAATAGTGTGTTCGATTATTCATTGTATTTTACCGTATGCAACCTGGTCATTTTTATTAATTGAGGTTTTTTGGCATAGCTGTGAACCTCACAAGTAAATCCCCTCACATCTCCCCCAGTACCAAGCCCCTCAGCATCCTCGAGCATCCTCACGCATCCTCAGACATCCTCAGATCTACTCCTACAGATCTCCCTCATTTCCCCATCAGCACATCCCGATCTCCCTTAGGGCCCTGAAGCTCCTCGTCAGATCTCCTCCCAGTTCTCTCTCATCATGCTAGATCTCTCTGTCACCCTCAGATCATCCTCAGATCCCCCCAGTTCCCCTCAGATACTTCCCAAGTCCCTCATTCGACATCCTCAGTATCTCCCAAGGATCCCTCCTCAAGTCATCCTCAGATGTACCCCAGTCCCCTTCAGATCTCCTCCAGCATCTCCTCAAGCATCCATATCTCCCTATGTCCCCTCTTTTTTTTAGCAACCTGAATCTCCTGGTCCCTCAGATCTCCCCCACGTACCCACTCTAGATCTACCTCACCCAGTCGTCCCTTGCATTCAGCATCAATCCAGTATCTCTCCCAGTCCCTTTAGCATACCCTCCCAGGAATCTCCATCCCAGATCCCCCTCATCATTATTGAATACTTTGCCAGCCCGCCCTAAGATCTTAACCCCCTCCAGTCTTCCCCCTCAGGAATCCTTCAGATCTCTCCCAGTCGCCTGCCATCGCCAGCGATGGGTGATTCTTTTCCAGTCCCCCCAAGAAAAATTTTCGGACTGCATTGAAGTACGAAGCCTTGCAGCAGTTTTTGTGGCAGAGGGCATGTAAAGAGAATCCTCAATCAAGGATAAACTAGCCGTGTCTGAAAATGGTCGGCCGTAGGGATATTTTTGGGATGGATCTCATACTCTGGGTCGGTAATACGCATGGGATCAGCCATCTGTCCAGGAGAGTGGAAAGTTTTGTCCCCCCCTAGCGCCAAAAGACCTGCCTCGGTATCAGGTTTCTTTTTTTCTCATAATCTTCCACGCTTTGTGTTGCCTTTTCCTTGTTACCCCGAGATTCTTCCACTGATCCAGACGAAGCAAGCAGCTCGGGTCTGAATACTGCCCCTTTCGGCAGGCAGAGACTTGGCGTAGAAGCAAGCAGCAGGCGCACTTTTTCTGACTCTGTAATGTATTGTGCGTTACAACCATGTACGATCAAGCGTCTCCTCCGCTCGTTCCCAACAGTTTGGAAATGCCAAATCCTAGTGGAGATAACAGGCATAATCACTCACATGGGTCATCGGTCTGTAAGTTGTTGGAACTTCTCCTTTTTTTTTGATTCCAGTGTTGGATAAGCCGGACTCCTATGCTGTGGCCGCAATTGACATAGGAAACTGTATTTTTATATTACTGTCAGTTATGTAGCCCACTTGCACATGATATATGAATCATTTTGGTTCGCAATTTCCAGTTTTGTTTTTTTTTTAACTTGTGTTGTTATAATTTTCCCTGAAAATGAAATGTTAATGGTAAGGAGTTCTGTCACTGCTGACTAAATGTTAACATAACATTTTTGAATGTTGTTTCATGGATGTACATGATGTTTTGTAAATTGGACAACGTACAACGCTGTCCCCTTTATTGCACCTTATATTGACGTAGTACGTTTTGTCTCCTGTTTCTTTCCCAACCAGTCTTCAGTCCACAACCGTTTGGGGCCCTCCCTCTCATATTCTTCCCCCTTTTCCCCCTTGTCCAGGCCCCTTTCCCTGTCCTGTTGTCTAATGTCCCCGGTCAACCTGGCAACCCCAACAGACTCCCTCTGTACTCAGGTATGGAGCCTCAGTCACTCCTCAGGTTGGTGTTTGGGGGGCGGTCTTCGTCCTTCCCATTTCTGAAGCTGTCCTATGTCTGATTCCCACGGTTCGACCCAGCATTTTAACACCTTTATACCCGGATTATTTGATTGAGCAAAAGCATGAGGTAAATCATTGGTAAATTTATTGCACGAAATTTACATACAACACACATGTTACACAATTACAAACACCAAAATACACTTCATGAGAGGGGGGCAAACACGAAATAGTTGTTGTCCAAACGAAATCTTGAAAAGGTTAGTTTTACGTTTTCTAGAAGAGAATTTTTCCCCGGAGCGGGAAAGTTTTGCTTTTCCGCAAACAGAGCTGGAAATAGTCCTCAGTCAGCTGTGCCAGTCGCAACCACTGTGTACTCCGACGGAGCTGCTTCGTTCATTCTGCCACTGCTGTATTGGTAATTGGAACATTAGTTCTTATGAAGTCTTGAAGCTTGTTACGAAACTTGGTTAAATCTTGTAGAACTATAGAACTGAACAATCGATGGGCTGCACGGATTCTTATATGGTTAAAACTCCTATACCTAACCTGTGTAGCCAATCACTCCGTGGGAATAATTTTCCCCACCTATCTCGGAGTTGCCAATACCTTACAAGCCTGGCAGGGGTGGCTTCTCATTCTGCTAAGGGCATGCGCGAACCTTGCACCTTTGCCGCTTAGCATATGAGACCCAACCTCCTTACCTGGCGACACTCAGTCTGGGCGAGCTTTTGCTAAACTGACCGGACGTCACACTAAGATGGGGGTACTATACACCTATACAAAAGTGTCTTTTATTTATGAAAAAAAGTCTACATTTAGCCTATAATAGTAATAATCCCAGAAGAACATACAATTACTTGTCAATAATGCTCTGGCTGGGTTAAAGTCCCTCAGCTTCGCCTCCGGCCTTCAACTCTTCCATCAAGGGCATTATTGGCCAGTAATGCCCTGTTCTTCATGGATTATTACTTAATTAACATATCATTGAAGATTTCCTATAATCACATACTCCTTGTTAACACACACTGATAATGTGTATAGATAGATAATATAGTTACACATATTACAATCATTCGATAGTTAAATAGATTAGACACATTAAATAGCAGTTCAATACATAACATTAATTAGATACTTAAATAGATTAGATTTCTTCGATAGTGACATTGATTAGATTGATTATATCAGCTATATGCAAATTAATTAATGTAACATCATAGAGGAGTAACATTTGTGATACACTCAATGAAAAGATGTTCTTACCTACTACAGTAAATGCCCATACAGCTGGTCATAGTTGGCCAAAATACCCGTCACAAGGACTCTATTTTCACCCTCATTGAAACGTTGATTTTGGGGAACGTTTTTTTTCTTTCTCTGAGCACGTGAAACCTGTGAACTTGGCTGCTGCGGGCTGGACTCCCCTTCTTCAAATGTAAGAGACTGCAGGAGCACAGCACCATCAGAGCTACCACCACTAGACACACCACCACCACCAGATACCCCACTACCACCAGATACCCCACCACCACCAGACACCCCACCACCACCAGACACCCCACCACCACCAGACACCCCAACACCATCCCCACTCACCCCAACAACAGCACTCACCCCAGCATCACTCCCCTGACTCCCACGTTCACTCACACGACTACTCACACGACCACCACTCATCCCAGCATCACTCCCCTGACTCCAATGTTCACTCAGGTGCCTACTCACATGACCACCACTCACCCCAGCATCACTCCCCTGACTCCCACGTTCACTCAGATGCCTACTCACATGACCACCACTCACCCCAGCATCACTCCTCTGACTCCCACGCCTCCCATCCATACCTCTAGCACTCACAAACAACACAAAAAGAAATTAAATGTCAAGCTCAATAAACACTTTCAAACAGACAATAAGAAAAAGATGTAAAGAAAATACAACAGCACACAACAAATCAATCACCAAACACACAAACTATATCAATCTCTCTTTCTCAAAATGCAAAGTTCTGTCCGTCTCTCTCTCTCCCAACAACACAGAAAAAGAATATAAAGAAATGCAACCTTCAAATAGGCCGCTCAATCAGGAAATTGGTTGTCTCCTCGTGCGATTCAGAAAGAACGCCATTGGCGTGGCGTCCACGCCATTTCAACATTCACGCCAAGCTAATCGCCATCTTGTCAAATGGTGCTCACGCAGTGATTCGCCAGGGATTCGCAATGGATTCGGGCCTTCCTGCATACTGCGAGGGCAACACACCCTGTAATAGTGAGATCTCCCAGAGGGTGGGGGAAAACCTGTTACATAATGATAACACACAGAAGTTCAGGGGAAAATATGGATCAGCGACCCATAGTTCTGCATTTAAACTACTGTGTTATCATATTTGAGGACAACCATAATGTTCCTCAACATAGTTTCTTTTTAATTATTTATGTGGCGGTTTTTTATTGTGTGGTAAGCAATAATAGGGAAATTAGCTTTGGGCCCTGATACCATAGATCCCTATACAGTGTTAACCAGTGTATACTTTTTAATCTAAAAAATACATTACTTTATGTTCTATGGGGAATTGCTAAGATATTGTCACTACATCACCTTGGACAATTTCTGCAAACCCTTCCGTATAGCATAATGCAATGGCATGTAGAGTGCTTCATTTTATTACAATGAGTGGATACAAAATCCAAGTCTGCTACTCATGGTGAAGAAAATATATAGGGGCTTATTCTCTAAGCTCTGTTAGCGCTGTACTGACTGGTCTGCGCGGAAAGCCCTCTTGACTTTCATGGGGTTTTCCATTCAGAACGCCCGGCAAAGCGCTAACGGAGCTTACAGAATAAGCCCCATAGTGTGTTTTGCAAAATATACTACAATTCAACATAATTTTTTGCTGTTTTCTTTGCTGAGAAAAATCCATGATTACTACTGTATAAAACTAAAATACTGTTATTCATTAAGTGTATGCAAAAATGTTCCGCTCCAATTTTACGAAATACTGTATAGTGATCAGTTATGTCTAGATCTGAAGATATATAATAAAATTGGAGGAAAATCCAATGCAAAGTGAAAAAGCTCACAAATTCGCTGAAGAAACAAATGACAGGAACAGATCACAGATAATGCAAACATTAGCAACCAAGAATGGATATTACTGTAGTAACGTAACATAAAGAAACATGAACTAGTTACACAAGCTTGTGTCAAGGCTTGAATCACAGCAACTGACTGTGGGTGATTCAGACTAATGTTGAGATGGCTGGAATTGTCCAAAGATGAATTTGCCTAGAGCTGTGGTAACTACATGTGGAATCACTGAAATGCTAAGCTTCTGGATAGCTGAGTGTATGTATGCTAGGACGTTATTCAGTAAAATGTAAAGATTTGTAATCTCTTCCATCACAACGAGCGCATAAAGGTACTGTATTGGAACTAGGCTCTTTCTCCCCCAAAACCTCTGGCTTTATTGCAAAGTCAATCTGTCTGCCTAGGTCTTACAATGCAGACAATTTCACATGGTAGTCCTCATTTAAATGGTTGATAAAATAAAGTATGTATGATTTATTCATTGAAATACATTGCATCTCAAATGCTGTTTATGATTAGGTTTGAACTTACTGTGTACTGCTTTAGCTTATTTTGTTTACCTTGGTACCTCTCCTTTTCTTTCTCATACCCTTCTAAATAACTCCTTCCCCTTATTTTAGAATCACGTTTTCCAAAATACTGTCAACATTTGCCACAGTTTGTGCCCAGGAGAAATGAATAAATATGCAAAATGCAACATTTGCAAGATTAATAAGAATTAACAGCAAGGCAATATTCTTATATCGATTCAAATGTAACTTTCATGAAACTAGCACGTGAAATGTGATATTTCTCTAATGTGTAGACTAGCATAAGTTATTAGTATTGTTAAGGTATTGTACTACCGTTCTTCAAACACATTCCACACTTATTTGGAAAAATGTAAAAGTTTGGCTTTGTCTAGCATGCTGTTAAAGTATTTAATATAAGGGCGTGCATATTTAGATAGAAAGGAAAAACTGTCACTTTGATGGCTGTGCACTGAACTCAACTATAAAAAGCTCTTTAGCCACTAAATAGTTCCATTTCTGTACAGTTAATCTGGTGCATTCTTGCTCACATCTAGTTTGAATTCAGTTTGTTGAAACTTGCAGTATGCTGTTTGAACAAGTATTTTATTTTTAAATGCTATTATTCTATCATTATTGCTACAGTATGACTATTTGCTGTAAAATAAGATGTTGGGCTGGTTGGAAAGCATTTATAAAAGATGCAATTTGGGTTTGCGCCAGTGCTCAAATTGTTACTATTTTGCAGCAGTACGTTTTTATTGATGCAGTATAGCAGTCTTAATCCCATATGAAAATTGACTATTAACCTAATGGTTTTTTTGGTTCAGGAATTCTATAATTATATTGTGAGATTCTGCTGAACCCCAATTCTCTTTAATAGTATCTCTGAGATTAGCTGCATTATATGGAACCCCATCCCTCTCTAATAGCGCATCTTAGATCAGATGCATTGTAAATTCTTCTGTATTTGGTACAATTTTCAAATTACCTGAAAATGGCAGGGAACTCTCTAAGGATTAATGCAAAATTGAATGCAGGCAATCAGGAATGAGACAAAATGAGGGTACTTAGCTGTCGGTGCTCTGTTTCAAAAGGAGTCCAAGTGTCCCAAAGGATGCATAGGTAGGTAGAGAGAGACACAGGCACATAGACGGAAGCAGAAGGCTTTAATGTGCCAAAAATAACCAAAGGTTCAGCAGTGTCACGCTGCCTTTGAAAGTCAGCGTGACACTGCCGAAACATTGGTAATTTTTGGTACATTAAAGCCTTCTGCTTAAGTCTGTGTGCCTGTGTCTCTCTGTGTCAACCCCCAAGGGATGCCCATGGGAACCCAAGGTTCTTAAAAACTCTGGTCGAACAACACAGACGTAATCCATAGTAATCTATTGAGCTGATTGCGCAATTACACCGATGAGGAAATCCTTTAAAAAAATACTGATCTACTGCAATGTTATGCTGTGTTAGTTCAGAGTAATTGTACTGACATACATAAGTCAATGGACTAACAGTTTCATAGTAAACCATATATTTTCTTCTTTCGTGTTACTGTTGGTACAAGTTTTAAACCATACTTGACTATAAATATTCTTCTTTCACGTTACGACTGTCACAAGTCTTAACACACCATGTCTCGCAGCTTAATTTAAACAAGTATCATACTTTTATTTAGTGTCTGAGAAATTGAATGTTTTCACATACAATTAGATGTTTTCCAGAATGTGAGGGGTCATTTTTTTTATAACTTTATTTTTATTAATAAGATTATTTTTTTGGGGGGAGGGGGACACTAAAAGGAAGAAAGGGAGGGGTGGGCATCGGGACATCTAAAGACAGTAAAACATATCATAATGAAGGTACAGAAAGACAAAATATCAAAACAATGGTGGTTAGGTACATTTCAGGATCAACTTCCTGCGTACATACTTAAATGAAAGGTTGGTACTTTGCGTTCCCACAATCACACACTTTCTGAGCACAAGTCAGCCATAGTCTGATATTTACGGTGGGGGTTTTACGAAAACCTAAATTGTAAGCACTGGGTGGCTAGAGCCTTGGGGATCGCCCCTCACCATCCAAGGCTCCCAGACTGCCTCAAATTTTGCCTCTTTATCATTAAGAATGGCTGTTAGTTTTTCCATCAGGAGGGCCCTCCATAATTGTCTTTCTACCTCTACTATAGTTCATCATCCTTTAAAGTGACGTCCCATCCTTTTGAACTTAGGTAACCTATCACATGGTACAGCAACCAATGGGATGTCTTCAATCCCATTGGCTGTAATACCATGTGATACAGGTATGTGTTTGAAGGATGGGACTTCACTCCCTTGGAGATGACGTCACATCCTTCTCCAAAAACAAAAAGGTGGGCACATTAAACAGTGTCCAATCAGATTGGAGCTGTACCATCTGAAAAGAAAATGTGACATCAGAGGCCCTATATAAGGACTTGATGTTTCATCTGAGCTCAAGATGCCAACGAGTCAACATCGTGTTGTGGATTTACCATTGGGTTTTGTATTAATAGATGAAGAAAGAAGATAAAGAAAAAAGAAATAATCACAGATTAAGAAAGAAGAAGCTGATAGAAGATAAAAGAGAGAATAATTTTGTTACCTGGTCCGTATCTTCAAGGTGTATGGCATCTGATTGACTTTGATGATGCCGCGGTACGATAGCTTCCTGATACCCAAGGATTCGGAGGGCCAACGCTTCTAAAGGTAAGAAAAATATTAAATGTATGTACATTTATTTTTTTTCATGTTTTTGGAATGTATATTTTTTTATTTATGTTTTTTATTGCCCATTGACTGATAATGTATTAATCTGTACCCCTTTAAGGTACAGATCAATACAATATTAGCCAATGCATTTTTTGGCAAATGCTTGCTTTGTATTGGGTGTTATTTTTTCTCTTTATGTTTATTCTGTGGATGTCATTGTTTGTCATTTTGCTGGCTTGTTTTGTTTATGTTTTCTGATTGATTAGCGTTTTTAATGAATGATTTGTTGTGTTGCCTCCTGCTTTTAAGTAATGTGTTGGATTGTGGTTTTAATAATTAATTGATTTGTTGGCTACTGGTTGAAATTAATTAATTGCTTAGTTGGTTACTGCTCGTATTTATTTAATTGGTTGGCTAGTGTTTTTATTTATTGAATTGTTGTGTTTAGGTGCTAATGTTTGATTATTGTTGGCCTTCATGCTTTTTGATTAGGGTTACCATTGAGTGCTATAGTGGCTTATCATGCCCATATTATATGGGTATGATGTACCACTATGTCAATCAATGGGTCCAGGGTGGGTGTTTAGGCCTCCAGGGTGAGTAGCAGGGAAAGGGGTTTAACCCCTTAGTTACTATAGCAGTTATTAACCGCTAAGGTGATTAAGAGGTTAGGGCCATTAGATTATATTTTTTTCAATGCATTCTTGCTGGCATCGGAGGACATGGCCCTGCAGTATGCTGACAAGGATGCCCTTCATGATGGCAGGGGTAAGTAGAACGGTTTTTATTTACTTTATTTATGCTGCCTGGCTAATTTTTGATTTAATAATGGGCAAATAAGCTATTATCCATATCTGTATAAAAGTTATTCTGCCAATTACTGTACTGTATATGTTGGGGGGGGGGGAGAGGTGGGTGTATTTATTTCAATGTATTGCACGGTTTTTTTTTTTTGCCACAGGAGGGCCCCCAGACACCCGGGGAGACCTCCCTAGGGCCCCTGGACACCCACAGGGACTATCCAAAGGCCCTAGACACCCACAAGGACCACCCAAGGACCCCTGGACACCTGCAGGGACCACCCATGGGGACCACCCTATGGCCCCAAGACACCCGCGGGGACCACCTGAGGACACCAGCGGCCTCTGGTATCAATCATGTGGAGTAGAGGAGGTGGGTATTAGTGTTTATTGTGGTAGTTGTGTGGGTAAAAGGGGGCATTTGGCCCTTGGTGGGTAGCGGGAGTGGTAAACCCCTTCATTGCCTTAGCGATTAGCCGCTAGGTAATGAAGTTGCCTGTAAATGCATTTTTATTGCATGGGATTCCTGCCGGGGGCCTCCGGTGCTGATATTAATCGATATCAGCTCTGGAGACTCCCGGCATAAATCCAATGCAGAAAAAAAGCATTTTATTTCTAAGTCCTGTATCACCGCCTCTCATTCTAGAACTGCGATAAACTTTGATAAACTAATCACGGCTACTAGAATTGCATGAGTTTCAGAACTTGACGATAAGTGGCTTATCGCCGCTCACCCGGCGATCTTTTTTTGATGGCTGAATAATTTGGCGATTCTTTTATTACCCCCACTTATCGAGGCTTACAGAATCGCAGTATTCATTTTGGCCGATAAGTGCTTGATAAGTGGCTTCTGAACGCTTATTGCATAGGCCAATTGGCGGGAACCATCTCAATTGCCCTGAACATGAAGCCTGATGGATCTCTTGAGTGAACCAGACAAAAATGTTTTGACACATTCTGTGTCTGGAGTCTTCCCCTAATGTTGCCCATGTGCTCCAGTATGCGTACTCTAAGTGGTCTTGTGGTGAATCCCACATACTGGAGACCACATGGGCATTGCAGCATATACTGTAGACTACAACCGTAGTCCGACAATTAAGAAACTGATTCATGGTGAAGCTTTCCCCTGTAGTTTTTGCCACAAATGACATTTTCTCTGTAGATCCCTAGGTACATGCTTTACATGTGTGGCATTTAAAAAACAGTATAGGCTTAGATAACCAACTAGGGCGATTAGTGTCCTCCACAGATCTAACCACCCTGGGTGCCAATTGTGTTTTAATGTTCTCTGCTCTTCTGAAAATTATACTAGGATGTTCCGGTACATAGTCTTTCAGCACTGGGTCCTGTCGAATGAGGTACCAGTGCTTGTCTATTATGGCTTTTATTTTACAGGAGTGTCTGTTGTATTTAGTAACAAAGGGATTTCATACTCAGCAGTCTGGAGTTTTACCTTGGGTTTAAGCAATTCTTATCTATTCAATAGACTGGTCTACACAACTGTGGTTTCTAAAATTTCTTTATTATACTTTCTTTCGATAAACCTCTCTCTCAGGATTCCCTCCTGTTCTTTAAAAACATCCTCATCGGTGCAGTTTCTGAGGAAACATCTAAACTGCCCTGATGGGATGTTTTCTACCCACTTAGGGTGATGGCAACTTGACTTCAGAAGGTGGTTGTTACTGTCGACTTTTTTGAAAAATGTTTTAGTCTTTAATTGGTTATTGTCAACATAGTTGTTAGGTCCAGAAAGTCAATGATCTCTTTACTCCATTTGGACGTGACCACCAGATTTAGAGTATTGTCGTTGATATAGTCAACAAAAGACAGGGGTGCCTAATGCTACATCCAATTGACAAAACATATATGGTAATAAGTATTAAGTTAAATACTTCAATCATAATATTTTTTTGGCTATTTAGTTAGATCCTTTGGCCAAAGCATCATAAGCCTGCATACCACGCCAAAGTATAACCAAATTCTGCAGGTCCTACACTACACTGTGAACCCTTCCCTTTACCTCTGTATGAGGGGAAAGAACCATAGTACATCCTGTTCTTGCAGCAAAGTGAAAAGACATGCCAAGTTAAAAAGGTAAGGAGGAGGGGGGAGGTGCCACCTACCTCCAAGCAACTGTTGCCAGTCAGAAATTGATTAACACACAAATTCCCAGATAGCTCAAACTCCTACACCCACATTCATGATGTCACAAAACCACCATTTCTTTCATAAAGTACTTCTTCACATTTCCTCTTAGCCTGCAACCCTCGAGCTCAGCACACAACCTATTTTTCTACCATTTCTCTTTCTATACATATGCTTTCCTCTTGTACCTTGCTAAAACCCTTTACAGACATACCCCGCATTAACGTACGCATTGGGTCCAGAGCATGTCTGTAAAGTGAAGATGTACTTAAAGTGAAGCACTACCTTTTTTCCCACTTATCGATGCTTTGAGGTAGGGAGCCAGTATTGCTGTTCAGGATATGCTGACAGGCGCATGTGCGAGCTGCCATTTGCCTATTGGGCAAGGGCAATCAGCGCGTCACTACTACTGTGGTCTGTAGGGCAGAATAAGTGTCAGTACTCGCGAAGCGAGCGTATGGACACAGGGGTATGGGGTTATTGAAAATATGTCCTTACTCACGAGTGTACTTAAAGTGAGTGTCCTTAAACCGGGGTATGCCTGTTGAAAGTATCAGTAATATTCTCCCTATCTATTCTCTTCTCCAAGCTGTACATGTTGAGGCCCTGTAGTATTTATTACTAAGTTTTATGATGTATTATTTATTTATGTCCTTCTGGAGATATGGTCTCCGGATCTAAACGCAATACTACAGGTGAGATCATACCAAAGACTTATAAAATGGCTTCACTAATGTACTTATCTCTTACTGCTAAATTCTGCTAATACCTTGACCTTCTGTATGCAACCCAGAATCCTTCTGGCTTTTCCCATTGCTTTGTTATTGTATTTTGATTACCTACTTTTAAGTCAGCAGAAATAATGACTCCCAGGTACCTTTGCGGTGCTACTATAGCATGAGTTCAACCGGAAAATGTACACTATGGCGGGAAGTCTACCAGGGAATTACAATATTATAACAAGATTATTACACTATAGAAAACTACAATATTAAACCAAATTAATTTATTAATTGAACCATATAACCGTGAAACTACAATATTAAAACACAATTGTGCGCTAAATAATTAAAATTATTATTATTATTTTAATTATATGCTGTTAAGGTAGGGGTTTGAGGGCAAGGGCTAATGGCAGGGGATTTTAGAATAGGGGTTTAGGCTAGGGGGTATTATGGTAGGGGGTTTTAGGGTAAGGCCTTATGGTAGGGGATATTATAATAGGGGTTTAGTGTAGGGGATTTTAGGGTAAGGGCTTAGGGTAGGGTCGTTTTAGGGTAAGGGCTTAGTGTAGGGGGTTTTACAGTGTAGGGGGTTGTGTGCTTACAGCTACTCCAGCTGAAGCAGAGCACTATCTATTGTAGACCACCCCCACAGTTTGGTAGACCACAGATATCCAGGAAGCCCTCACACTATAGTAGCACCACCTTTAATTTATAGTGGTTGACATGCCAGTGCTATTAATACAGTATTCTGCCTTTTGATTTTTGTGGCTCAAGTGCATGATTTTGTGCAAGATTACATTGTAGTTGCCATACTATTAACCATTTCTCTAATTTATCTAAATCATTAATAGTTACTTAGTTACATAGTAGATGAGGTTGAAAAAAGACGTACATCCATCAAGTTCAACCTATGCTAAATTTAGACGACAGATACTTTATCCTTTATCTATACTTACTTATTGATCCAGAGGAAGGCAAACAAAACCCCCCAGAGTCATATCATCCAATGATGTCTCATAAAGGGAAAAATAAATTCCTTCCTGACTCCAAGAATTGGCAATCGGATTAATCCCTGGATCAAAATATTTCCCATGTATACTTATTTGGTATATCCCTGTATACCTTTCCTATCTAAAAAGATGTCCAACCTTTTTTTGAACAAATCTATTGTATCTGCCATCACAGTCTCCATGGGTAATGAATTCCACTTATTAACTGCCCTTACTGTAAAGAACACTTTCCTTTGTTGCTGGTGAAATCTCCTTTCCTCCAGCCTTAAGGGATGGCCCCGAGTCCTTTGTACTGCCCGTGGGATGAATAGTTCTTTTGAAAGCTCCTTGTATTGTCCCCGAATATATTTGTATATAGTTATCATATCCCTTCTTAGACGCCTCTTTTCTAATGTAAATAAATCTAATTTAGCTAGCCTCTCCTCATAAGTTAGATTGTCCATCCCCTTTATTAATTTGGTGGCTCTTCTCTGCACTCTCTCTAGTTCCATAATGTATTTTCTTAGGATTGGTGCCCAAAATTGTACTCCATATTCAAGGTGAGGTCTTTGTAAAGGGGCATAATAATGTTTCTTCCCTTCCATCCATTGCCCGTTTGATGCAAGATAAGATCTTGTTTGCCTTTGCAGCTACTGAATGACTTTGGGCACTATTGCTAAGCCTGCTGTCTACAAGCACTCCTAAATCCTTCTCCATCAAGGTTTCCCCCAATTTATCCCCATTTAATTTGTAATTTGCCTTTTTATTCTTGCATCCCAAATGCATAACCTTACATTTATCTGTATTAATTCTCATCTACCATTTACCTGCCCACATTTCCAGTCTCTCCAAGTCCTTCTGAAGAGAAATTACATCCTGATCTGATTCTATTACCTTACACAATTTAGTATCAATAGCAAAGATGGAGACTTTGCTCTCAATGCCAACCTCAAGGTCATTAATAAACAAGTTAAAAAGCAGGGGTCCCAGTACCGATCCCTGAGGTACTCCACTCACGACTTTAGCCCAACCTGAAAAAGTTCAATTTATGACAACCCTCTGTTGTCTGTCCTTTAACCAGTTTTCAATCCAGGTGCATATAATATTACTGAGTCCAATTTGCTTTATTTTGTACACCAACCTCTTTGTGAAACTGTATCAAAAGCATTTGCAAAATCTAAGTAGACCACATCAACTGCATTACCCTACTTACCTCCTCAAAGAAACAAAGAAGGTTAGTTTGGCATGATCTATCCTTCATAAATCCATGCTAACTATTACTAATAATTTTATTTTCCATTAGGTATTCCTGAATATTATCCCGCATTAAACCTTCAAGAATTTCCCCCACTATTGAATTCAGGCTTACAGGTCTGTACTTTCCCGGTTGTGATCTAGCTCCCTTTTTAAATATAGACACCACATCGGCTTTACGCCAATCTTGTGGTACTGAGCCTGTGGAAATGGAGTCCTTGAATATATAATGGTTTTATCTATTACTGAGCTTAACTCCTTGAGAACTCTTGGATGTATGCCATAGGGGCCTGGTGCCTTATTTACTTTATTCAATTGTTCATTAAGATAACCATAAATATGGTTTATCTAAGCCGGTGATTTTCATTTTCTGTATAGGATAACTTTGGAATCTGTCATATTATGTAGCATGGATCTATGTGAGGCAAATACAACTGTTTACCTCACTACTAACATCTGCACCTGTTACAGTTGTGCGATCTCCAGCTCTGTGTATTTTTCTCCTGTTGTTTCTCAGTTACCTTTACCCTAGTTTCTGTCTCCTTTGCTACTATGTAAAGTGTACGATAACTAGCAATCAGAGCAAGTTGCCATTAACAACTTCCCTTCCCAGACTCCTGGTGTTTTGGTGTGTTCCTCCCTCCCGAGCACTTGGTAAAATCCTGCTCTGTTTCCTGCTTGATCAACCTGCAGTGCCTCCTTTTCAAATCTTGCAGCTAGCTAAGTAGTGTCCCCTAACTGCTCTCCCTGATAGAGTATTGTTTTTTCAACTTCTCTTAATATATGCATACCTAAACATTTTCTATTCATTTGTGAATAATGTTTATCAAAAATTCAAGGAGGACACCATTTTGCATGGAGAAGGAAATACGTTTATCTGCCTCACAAAGCACACTGAGCCACAGGAAGCATAGGGCAGAACAATAGTTGTTAATAGATACTACAGCTGAAACCAATTATAACAAGGTGCTCGGGGTCCACATAATGAGACGCGTTATAACCAGGATCGCGTTAACCGGATAGGGAAATGGCCACAGCATGAGGACTTACCCGGCATCTGCAGCTCTCTTCTCTCTGCAGCTCTCTCCAGCTCTCACCAGCTCTCTCCCTGCTTCATCAGGCTGCGTCCACGTGTGCAGCGCACATCTCCAAGGTTTTTTTTTTTTTAAATCATTCAATGCTTTATTTATTTATTTATTTATTTATAAAATGTTTTACCAGGAAGTAATACATTGAGAGTTACCTGTCGTTTTCAAGTATGTCCTGGGCATAGAGTTAAAATGACAAATGTACATGGTTACAAATACAGTTACATAAGTGAACAGGGTATACATTATATACGAGACATTGCATGCACAGTTAAAGATAATATAGATTATAGGCGTATGTAACAGTTACAGACCAGAATAAAATGTGAGACAGCTTTGGTTTTGCAGAACTTAGACTGGGGGTGGATGTGAGAGTCCCTGGTAGGTTGTTATTGCTACCTATGTGCCTCTAACAGGCGATCGCTGGGTTTTTATTTAATTTCAATACTACAGTATTGTAGCAGGGGATCTCCAGAGCTGAACCACATTGATTTCAGGTCCGGAGACCCCCTACTTCCTGAGTTACAGGCCCCGTTATGGGGTGCCGGTATCCCCACCATGTTAAAATCCTGTGGGTCACGTGACTATGGGATTTTTACATTGCAAGAGATACCGGCACCCCATAACGGGGCATGTATCTCAGGAAATAGGGGTCCCCGAGGCTGAAATCAAGTTTTTTCAGCTCAGAAGACCCCCTGCTCCCACACACTTGTATCAACTCCCTGCCCCAAGAAAAAATAATTGCCTTAGCAGATAGCAGCTAAGGAAATGAATCTGCTTACATTTTGTTTTTATTCATAGTCTCCTGAGCTGAACAAAGTTGATTTTAGCCTCGGGGACCACCTGCCTCCTGAGAAACAAGCTCTGCATGGTGAGCCGGTATACCCGCAATGTTAAAGTCACGGGACGCAGAGGATTTTAACCTTGTGGGGATACCGGCACCCCATACCTGGGCCTGTATCTCAGGAAGCAGGGGGTCCCCAAGGCTGAAATTAATGCGGTTCAGCTCAGGAGACTCCCCGGTCACTCACACTATGAATAAAAATAAAATGTAAACAGCTAACCGCTAAGGCAATGAAGGGGTTAAGGCAGACTACCAGGTTTATTGGGGGAAGAGGCGGGAGTGAAGGGGGTAATAGCCCCAGGATGGGTGGTCAGGCCTCTAGGGTGGGCATTGGGAGGGGTTAACCCTCATTACTCACCCAAGAGGCCTAACCACCCACCCTAGGGCTATTACCCCCTTCACTCAATCGCTCTTCCCACAATAAACATTGAAATATCTACTACCTACGGTTCCAATACACAACCCACCCCCTGTATCCCCAACAACCCCCCTAACACATACAGTACAGTAATGGGCTAAATTACTATTATCCAGATATGGATAATAGTGCATTTGCCCATTTCAAATATAACATAAACCAGCAGCATAAAGTAAATAAAACTTACCCCTGCCAGTCTGCCAAAGGCGTCCTCATCCTCATCACCATCCTTGTCCTTCGTTGTCAGCAACAGTACAATAAAAAAATACAAACTAATGGTCCCTAACCCCTTGATCACTGTAGCGGTTAGTAACCAGCATAGTAATTAAGGGTTTAACCCACCCTCCTCCAATACCCATCTGGGAGGCCTAACCAGCCTCCCCAGGCAACTACCCAACCATACTCCAGACTCGGCTGCTCCTCAATCTGCGAGCGCTCACCTGCATGGCTTCCCTGGTCTGCTTCTCTCACACACAGTGTTCTCGGTTGCATTGCATCAGCTGGTCGAGTTCCTGGTAGAGTAGTAGGATACTACGATGGTCTCAGAAGTCCAACGTGTTTCGCCCAAATTTTTGTAAATTCGGTAAATTTCTTAGAAAATTAACACTAAAGCTCTATTTGAGTACTCTCATGAAAATAGAGAAATGTTGCAATCCAACAAGGAAATAGTTATAAAGCAGGCCTATAGAGGTGGGGGCATTGTAATCATGTGTAGATTACTACTTACAAGAAGCATAGAGAATTTTAGGGGACACTAAGACCTATCAAATCCTCCGTAATTATCCCACCATTGTATTCCAGAAAAAAATTAGAAAAAATCCTTTTGCATGGAAAAGATTTGGGCATACTAAATACTGTAATTTTGAGTTTATTTATCTTTTCAATAGATTTCCAAAGTTACCGATATTTTATTCCTAAAATACCCAAATGTCTATTAAATCCACCAGCGAGACCGATAATTTCGGGAATTGATATTTCCCAGAACTTATCGGACTATATATTGTAATGGATGTGCTCGTAACAAATCGGGACCGGACTGCGGGGCTGAGGTGGGGATGTGAATACAAACCTTAGACCACGAAGCCGGTTCTGGATTGCGCAGTTCGTAGTCAATCATAGCCGGTTCAGAGTTGGAGATGGCAGGGTAATCCATGGACAAGCCGGGGTCAGAGTTGGAGACGTCAGAGTAGTCGATATCCAGGCTGGGGTTCGGCAACAGGTAGGCTGATGCGAAGAGCTTCAGCGTAGCAGTTGAAGCGTGGGAATGGCCTTTGCGCGAGGCGCGGGAGCGGCCCATGATTAAAGACTCTGCAAGGGGTGAATGCAGCAGGTTTCAGGAACAAGGCAAGACTAGCACTGGGGATCCAGTGCTTCAGTACAGGAAACAGAAAGCAGACCTCTGCCTGGGGTGAATGTAGCAGGTCTCAGGAACAAGCAAGACTAGCACTGGGGATCCAGCGCTTCAGTACAGGAACCAGGCCTCTGCCTAGGGTGAATGCAGCAGGTCTCAGGAACAAGGCAAGGCTAAGGCAGGAGTGTTTGTGGCAAACACAGTTACATCCAAGTGAATCTTGGTTTATGCTAAGCAATGAGGAAAAGGGAGAGCCCAGTATAAGAAGGGCAGATAGCCAATCCCAAGACAGGGGTGTGTGGGAATTCCTCCAATGCCAGAGCAGAGAGACAGAGCTGCAGTGATTGCAAGCACAAGTGATAGTGCTTGCAAATTCAAAGGGAGGATTGTCTGAGAGCTCACCAACTCTGCAGGAGTGAGATCCAGCCAAACCCAGGAATGGATTCCTTACATATAGATTTTTTTTATCTCCAAAAGTATGTAGTCAAAGTACCCTCCTATTTATGTGATACTACCCAAATGGTGGTGGGAGAATGACTACTACTTTGTGACTTGCAACGTCACAGCACTCTATGCAAGCATTAACTATCTGCAGGGTCTAGAGGCTGTAGAGGAATTTCTAAAAAGAGACAAAGAAATTGCAACTGACAAAGCTAATTTCATTATTAAGAGCATTGAGCACATTCTCACCAATAAATATTTTTGGTTCATTTATAGCTACTATCTACATGTCTGTGTTATGGCCATGGGGCCAAGTTTGTGCCGAGCTGTGCAAACCTATTCATGGGACTATGGGAGGAGAAACATGTATGGGTTGTTGACAGGCTTGGCGCAGGCTTGGTCCTCTGGTACAGATATATCGACGACACCATCTTTATCTGGAGAGGTGAAGAGTCAGCAGCTTTAGAATTAATAATCAACTAAATCAAAATCAGATGAATCTCAAATTCACTCGTAGTATGAGTGGACAAGAGATTCAATTCTTAGATCTGAACCTTTACATACATGAAGGAAGAATAAATTGTAAAACACATTTCAAGTCTGTTGACTGCAACACGTTCATTCACAGAAAGAGTTGTCAATATAGTAAATGGTTGGACAACATCCCCAGGGGCCAGATAAGGAGGATCAGGAGGAATTCTACCTCTGATCAGAAATATCAGGACCAATCAACCATCTTGAGAAAGAGATTTATAGAATACGATCCTAAAACATTAGACACTGTAATGCAGGAGGTAACAAAATTGAAAGAAAGATCTTTTAAAGTGCCTTAAGAAGAAAACAGGTAACCAATAACTCAAGTGACCAAGTGAAATGGGAAACATACAGGATTCTATGCATGTGTAGAATGTATGGCTTGCAAATTTGGCATCAACAAAAGCAAATACAGCTCAACCCCATTATAGCGCGATCCGCTACAATGCGGATCCGCAATAACGCAGTCTCAGTGTGTCTCCCGATTTAAAAACATCTCCAATTTTTTTTTTAAATAACATTCAATGTTTTATTGCTAACGTACGCACACATACACACATACACACACATACACACACACACACACACACACACACACCTCCCCCTGCAGAGAGGAGAGAGCTGCAGATGCCGGTTAAGTCTTCGTGCAGTGGCCATTTCGCAATCCTGGTTATAACGCTGTCACATTATGTGGACCCCAAGCACCGCTTTATAATGGGGTTCAGCTGTATTTAACCTCCAAAACGACAGGGGAGTTTTTTACAATTTCAAGTTTAATAAACTGCAGCACTGATTTTATAGTGTACCTTTTCGAATGTCCGTGCGGCCTCCAATATGTGGGCCGCACAACAAGAAAATGGAAAGTTAGAATTTTGGATCACGTGAGAAACATAAAAAAGGGTTTAGAGTCACATAATGTTTCATTACAAGTTAAGATCTGTCACAAATCGGATCCAGGGGGTCTAAAGTTTATAGGAATAGATCACATTCTAAGGAACTGGCGGGGATGAAATAGAATACAATCCATTTCCCAAAAAGAGCCTTTGGATCCAAATACTGAAAACTTTTAGACATCGGGGACTGAATGTGGACTTTAACATTTGATGCCTTTCTCACATGATATTTCAATGATCTTAATGCGACCTCTGATACTTTTTATACTAAATACATACTCTTTTTGGATTTCACTTTTACACTAAAATATGGAAGTCTGGCATCTTTTTGCCATGTAGCCTTAACTGGTCCGTAGTCTTATTATTTTTATTTATTTTTTATTATGTATATAAGCGGTCTAAATTTAATTAAAGAAGTTTATACACATCTTAAATATTTATAATTATTTATAGTTTTAAATGGAATTTAAACTAGTGGTTCCAATATTTGTGAATATTTATAATATATGCATATATTTAAATTGGTCCCCTTGTCCTATTGGATTTCGTCTATATTAATATGGTTCAAATATTATCATTGAATTATCCAGAGTCATTTGTTTAGATATGAAATTATTTCTTATAATGAACTAACTGTTTTCTCTTTTGCTTTTTAGCTTTTATAATTGTTTGTACGAGTGATAATTTATGTTAGGGACTCGTATATAATATTAGTTTTTACTGTGTTAGTATTAATAAAATCTTATTTTTAAACATTGAATAGGTGCAATGTGCAACTCAATTATAACTTTGAATATGTTTTTTTATTGACAATGTATAAAATTATGTGACAGCATTGGGACATTTACATTATCCAATGTTGGATTGTTTACTTTTAGCTTTTTAAAAGCCTAATGTAGTAGTATGGAGCTTCAAGCACCGGAATAACATCACTAACTGATTGTTAGAACTAGCAGATGAGCTGATTTAATCTGTGATGATGTAGGGTATAAATATAAGCTGTGAAGAGAAGCACGATAGAACCCGAGAAGCCGACATACGGGCGAAATGCGTTGGACTTCTGAGGCCACCGTATTATCCTACTACTCTACCAGGAACTTGACTAGCTGATGCTGGCAACCCGAGAGTGCTGCAAGTGAAAGAAGCAGACCAGGGAAGCCATTCACGTGAGCGCACACAGAACGAAGAGCGACCGAGTCTGAAGTAGGGTTGGAGTGTGCCCGAAGTAGCTCTCTGCTTTTTACCAGTGGGGAAATTGTGAGTTGTCCTTTCCCCCTCTGTGTTGTTTGTCTACTCAGACTAAAATGTTAATGCACCATATCACATGCATTTGTGCTTTCTTCTTTGTATGAGATCTTTCAAGGAGCATCCACTTCTGAGGATCCTTTTCCATGGAGCTAGAGTTTCCATGTGATACAAGTGTTTTATTCATATATTCACTGGGTTATTGCACTTTATTCACTGTGTTGTACTCCATTCACTTCCAGTTTGCGCTGTTAACATTTTGTTGCTGAATTCTGTTTAGTTGCGGGTTGGGAGACCGCAGGTGTTTAGGCAGCATGTGATTTAATTATATTAGTCACCATATAGATTTGTACACATATCGATTATCACATATACACTGGCGACACACTTTATTCGAGCTCGGCTAGTCCCACGAATTCGGGTATACCCGGGTGTATTGAGGTTTGTGACTGTTTTCTGCCCGAGTGCATTGGGTTATTTTCCAGCCAGGGATTGAAGCATTTTATTCCTGCTGGCTGCAATACTACACAGTATATATATATATACTGCATTACAATTCATGAATTTATGCCATCTGGTAGACACGCGGAGCATTGCAGCCTATTAAATCCTAATCATTATCATTTAACAGATCAGCCGCCCGTCAGCCAGGCATGAACCCAGGCTGGGAAGGCAAACGCAACGGGGCTTGTCAGAGGTGAGGAGCGGCGCATTCCAGGTATCTGCCAGGTACATACTGGGTATTTGCTCGAATAAAGTGTGTCGGTGCAGTACATTTGTGCTTTTTTCCTACTAATTTAACTACTGTACCCTCCACCCATTGATTGTCACAGTGGTAAAGCATGCCCACATAAATATGGGCATGCTTTAACACTATAGCAATACATGGTCAAGCTAAAAAAAAACAACAGTATTTTTAAAATATTACACAGTATTACGTAGAAAAATTAACAATTACAAATGCCAAAAAAGCAATTGATTGGCACGGTGGCACACCCATGAGCTTCCACTATGCCAGGCAATATGCAACCTGCCAATCACCAAAACAAGCCTCAAATTAAAAACATATTCAATTTAATAAAAAAAATGCCAAAAAACAATTGATTGGCACGGTGCCACACCCATGCACTGCGGGCAAGAGCTGCCACCATGACAGGCAACATGCAACCTGCCAATCACCAAAACAAGTCTCAAATTAAAAACACATTCAATTTTAATCCCCAAAAATTCCAAAAAATTGATTTTTTTCTATGTAATACTGTGTTTTATTTTGGGCCTTTTTTTTTTAGCTTCACCATTTATTGCTATAGTGTCAAAGCATGCCCGTATTATATGGGCATGCGTTAACACTGTGCAAATCAATGGGTGGAGGGTGGGGGTAGTTGCCTGGGGAGGGTGGTTAGCCCTTCTGGGTGAGTATTGAGGGATCGTGGGCTAACCCCTTAATTACTATAGTGGTTACTAAGGTGATTAAGGGGTTAGGGGCCCTTAGATTGTATTTTTTATTGTATTTGTACTGTTGCTGATAGCGGAGGACAAGGACGGTGATGAGGATGAGGTCATCCTTTAACCTGGCAGGGGTAAGTGCAAGTTTGATTTACTTTATACTCGCTAATGTTTTATTTTAAATGGGCAAATGCACTATTATCCATATCTGGATAATAGTACACAGAACAGAGCTACGTTTTTCGCAGGTGCTCCTGCTTCATCAGGCTCAATTGATTACTCCATTCTGTGGACCTTTTTGAGCATTGACGGCCACCATACATCCTCGGAGAATCCGAGTTCCAGCTGTGTTCCAGCAGCTATACCGGACGCGGTAGCAGGGGCCAAGCAGTCCGGATAACCCAGAGAGGTCTGTCGCGATGAATGAAGTTAATTATGTAAGTCCACTGTTATTTCTTGTGTCAATAAATCTGTATTTTTACAAACACTGTCTCCTTGATATTCCTGTCGTTTGGCTTTTTTTATATACCGCTATGGATTGAGATCTCCTTTAATTGATGCTTGTGGGCTTCCCACAACATTGCTGGGGTAGATACAGAGCCCTTGTTTATTGTGAAATAATCTATAAGTTTTTGCTTAATTGTGCTCTCTATTTCCGGCGAATTCAATAGAGTCGTTTAGCTTCCAGTTGTAACGAGTGTTTTTACTGAAGGGAAGAGGGAGCACCAACTCGATTGGGGTGTGGTCGACCAGGTTATTGGTCCTATGTTCGACTGGAAGGATGCCTGTTGAATATCTTTGGCACCCAGAAAATAATCAATCCTTGAGTAGGTCTGATGGGGGCTGAGAAAAAAAAAGTATAATCTCGTTGATCTTGGTGCTGTTCTCTCCAGATAAGGGAGAAGTCTTTAATTATCTCCCTGAAATTTTTGGTAGTTTTCGAGCTCTGCTTCTTTTAGTATCACATCCTTTAGCTTTCCCACTACTCTTGCAATATACATGTAAAGATGTGCATATATATTAAAGGTTCCGCGCTGTCGCTTTACATAGGCACATCCTTACATTCCTGCCCGCCCCTCCAGACTCCAGCGTGCCCCGCTGGCTAGCCCTAACCACCATATAGGATAACTATTTCAACCTTCTTCCATAGATTAGGTCTACAATCTCAGTAAAGCAGGTCATCATAGGCTGCATCCTATTGCGAAGCCCAACTGCTGAGCCTCATAGATGGGGTGCCCCAAACTGATCATATGCCAATTCGCAGGGCGGTGACTTTCTTTGACTTCGGGGGTTGATCCATCTACTGCTTCTCTGCAGCATTCCAGTTCCTCAACTGTCATTTCCGTCTCACCCTTGAGGTGGTGGTTCAGCATTGAGCACAGCTCTCTTGGGGTTGTAAAAGCATGGATTTGTGGGTCTAGAGGCGACTCACGGGAGTTCAAATGGATCAATGGAGGTTTTCGTGAAGTCTTGATTACCCGAGGCTCGTCGGGGAGAGCCCTCCACGGCCGGGAAGGCCCTTTGAGAGGTTTCCTTCCATTTGATCTTCAGAGGGGTCGGGCAATTTTGACAGTGGCCTCTTGGCCTCGCTCTGCTGTGGTTCACTCTTCGCATCTAATGGACCGTGGCCCGGGATTTCACAATTTGTCCGTCCCTACTTGAGTGTATCGGGGAAGCAGATGGATTCCTTGCACGACACTTTACACGCGGCCTTCAGAATCCTTTGATGTGACACAGGAAGACCAGGGATCGGTGTCCAACCTCATACACACCCCTCGCCCCTCCACCGTCTGTTTCCAATTTATGTTCGCAGGAACACCTGAAGTTTGCGTTAAAGACGGACCGCTCTCCGGGGGGATTCCGGTTGTGAGCTACTTTGTGATCGTAACAGCCTTTTATTTCGCTCTCATTCAATTGTGCGCAGGTCGTCCGTTCAGCCAATTGAATAGGACCACGTAAACGGTGTCCACTTGAGTCGCTGGACATATCGAAAGTGGCGTCTTATTGGACTAGCCCACATCGGGTAGTAGATGATCGGCGGAGCGCACTATCCACGCGTAAGACGGGCTTTCTCTCCGAACATCAAGAATCACGGATATAACCCCGGTGGATCAATGTCGGGGACAATTATAAGCATAGTACCAGCTGTCGACGTGTTTACTCCACTCGTCCTTGGTCGGCGCTCGTAAGGTTCTAACATAATCAAATCTAAGGTCGATTGACAACCGTTCACGGGCAGAGACCTTCCCTTGGGGGGTGGTACGGGCGGGGTAGTACGCGACAGCTGTGCAATGTTCAGTAGTAGTTAGCAGACGTCCCGTATCAGGGGTACATGCTCAAAGTCGAGCTGGCCGCTGAATCGGGAGTGAAGACGATTTGGTATCCATAATGTAAGAAATATTGTCTCTCCAAGTATACTCGGGCCAGCCGTAATAGCGGCCCATCTGGGTCTTTCGTAGGAAGACGGCGTTGCGTACCTAGTGTAGTGGTCAGTGATCACAAGAACATTATTAACTCCCCGGACGTGGTGCTCGATTACAGAGAAAATCATACACACCAAATTCCATGGGGACCACGAGGCTTTTCCACAGTTGCCGCATAGGTAGCCCCCCTGGTGGGCGTAAGTGTCTCTTGCAAAACCGCGATTACACCTCCGACAAGTTATCTCCACAGACGTCACTCATTTCGGGGCCATAAGAGACCTATCTGCTAGTACCCAAACGTCTTGTCAATGCCACAGGTGTACCATGGTCATCGTGAAGAGCCTGAGGGACTAGGGTCTCAAACGTCCGGCAAAAACAACTGACGCCGACGGTGGATGGTATTGTGAGGATATCACCCGAGTCTATAACAAACAAGTCCCATTTCCAAACTTCCCAAACTACATTGTAGCAGGAGTTTGACATCAGGTCTCCGGGGGCTTGCGTTCAGTATAGAAGGGTTATGTGGTTGTAGTCCAGCTTGACGGGGCTACACCCATATGGGTCTGTGTGTTGATAATGCACTAGGTGCCCTCAACGAGATGATATTACCTCAGTGATGTTGCATACCTTCTCGGCCTGATAGGGCAGGGTGAATAGCCCGCGAGGGACAATCCCCAAACGGAGGTAAACAATCGCAGACTTCTGAGAATGCTACGGTGGTCGCTGACTACCGCAGCCACGGAGCAGAGGGCACCGAAATTCAGCGGGAACCCGGTATCTGCCTTCCAAACTTCCTCATCGGGTTGGGCCTGAAGGCCCGGTATGCACCGTAGTCCCTTAGTTCAGGTGTTCACAAAAAGGGCTACATACACATACCGTATATACTCTTGAAACCTATTATTTGATCTAATTATGCAATAATAGATTTATTATATGATTTTCTTTCAAACACAATTTCAGTAGACACCTTTTAATTAAGTGTTTGTTTTTTTCAGTTTTAGTCTATTTTTGAGGAGGAGCAAATGATGAAGTACTTCTCACTTGAAGTGGTGCATAGACCTTTTGTTAGCAAATTCTTCAGGATACTCAGTTCACTATGTCTATTGAGTTCTTCTTTTGACACCTTTGTACATCTGATCAAAGTGAACGTTAAGCTCATAAATAGTCCATTTTTTTCCCAAGGGCAATGAAGTTTATAAATTGTTTGCATGATCTCATGGCAAAAATCTTTGTCTGGCTGTATAAAATAACTTGAAGGATGATATTACCTGCTTGTAAGAATGCATCACATATAATCATTTTACTGTATATGGATTAGAGAATTATTTCTGCCTATGATACTAAGAAGCAAATGAGAAAAATACTATGCAGGACTATTGATAAAAAGATTTAACGGAAGGTTTTAATAATGGTGAACTATTTTCTTTTTTTAAATATTTTCTGCTTCACACTTTTTACTGTTATGATTTACTATCCTCTTAGAAAATAAATGTTCCTGTGCTGCCTCACTTTAATTCAGCAATCTCTGGCATTTTATTTTACAGTGAATTGATTCAACAGGGTGCTCTACTGCTTAAGGACCATAACAGTTATAATACGCAGTTGGAACTCCTTGTTGTAAGAAATATTCACCTTCGATGTACTGTACCAGAATGTTTGGGAGCTTACAATGGCAACTGACAGGAATATATTGGCTAGTTAATCAGGAAATTTGATTTACTGTACAAGATACTAGGAAGCTTTGCAGCAACCATCCTGGAGGAGGGCAAATGTCCCTTTTTAAATAATAACATTTCTTTGGATCTGAATGTCCCTTATTATATGAGTGCCAAAGGCCTAAACTAGAAGACCCCATATCCATACCATGCAAGAAAAAGGGGTAGTGGGTAGATTACTGTAGACAAGACAGAAAAATGTATATGGTAGTATATAGCAAGACTGTATTAAAAAATGCATGCCATCAAATGCACTCACATTTTCATGTTTTTGAAAGAGCTTTCAGACCACATAAAATATCCTGTGTCGTACAGTATACACAGTGGGATTTGAGTACTCTCCAATATGCCACAAGGTCCTTGTGTGATTTGGTACCCTCCGCAATGCGATGAAATATCATGTGATTTAGATACCCTTCGCAAAGCCACAAGATCCTCGTGGCTATGCCGAGTGTACCCAAATGGCACTATGTGTACAACCTTGTAAATGAGTGCATTTTTTTTTAAATTCAAATGTTATTGTAAATTTGCTGCTTTATACAATATTTCGAAACACATCAAACATTGTCAGATACAACATTCAATTCTGCCCGTGAAATCACATATACATTATACATTGCAGTTCTTAACATAACAATAGAGTGATTCAATATAAAAGTAAATAAAAAATATAAACAAAAAACAATCAAAGTTTGATGATTTTTATAGGGATACTGATAGATTGACAAATATTATACAGTTATTTTATAATCTTATCTGCTTAAAGTTTTTTGGTGTAGGAGGAACTTTAGCATTCGGGCAACCTCAGTTCGAGAAACTGTCACTAAACACCTCTATCACACTTGTGATAAGGAGTCCATATTTTGTACTATTTTGGTACTTGATACTTAAGAGAATATGCCTGCTTCTCCATTATTCTAATAAATTCCACTCTAGAAGGGGACATCAACCTCTGTGATCTTTTAAATCTAGAGAAAACACTAGAGTTAGGGAGTGATCACAAAACCACACCAATTGAGACGAAATAATGAATAACTATGTGGTAATCAGAGAAGTGGGTGCAAACTGTGAACTAAAGAGTGAATCAGAAAAGGGGGGGAAGGAAAACACAAAATGAGTGTGTCTCCTAAAGAATTCACTATACTGCACTCCTACTTAATATAAAATTTAACTTTTAATAATTACATAAAACATATATTACCAAATCGTTGTGTATTGTGCATTAAAAATAAATTAAATTATCAGAACAAGCGTTCGTGTCTATGATTGTATGTTGGAATAATCTCAGACAGCAAATTATATTCGAGATGACAGGACACAAAACGCTAATGGTCAGGGTATAAACCCCTCTGGGACACCTATGAGACCAGGTACATATGTGTATGTATAGATGTAACTGACGAACTCAGTGAATGATGGTATCACGAGAGTACTACAGTCCTGCTTGAACTAATATGTCCCTGAGGAAGCTCCTTTGCTGGAGGGAAACGCGCGTTGGACGCGCAATGTTGTCAGTCTCCTACTTGGAGCTGCTTTTATGTAGTGTTTTGTAGTCTCCTGGCTCTATTTATGCAGATCTAAACTGGTTACTTTACTAATACTCAGTGTGCATACCTTCCTGCTTTCTATATGATATGTTCATTTGGAGTGAGCTATATAATGATTCATTGATCATGATGCTGTGAACAATTGCTTCACTATGCTATGAATCATTCACCCTCCATTATCACACTATTAGCAGCACTTCTATATTGAGTGGACGGTTATATATCCTTTAATCAACATCCCTTAGTGCTCTGTGATATATTAGTTCAAGCAGGACTGTAGTACTCAAAAATCTATCTATCTGCAGAGCAGGAGGATCCAGAAGCCGTATTGGCTGTAATGCAGCAGGTTATATGGCAGCCCCAGAGGCTGCTGGGTAATTTAGTTCCCCATGCGGAGATTATTGTAATGGCCGCCGCTTGGTGCCTGCACTGCGCATGCGCACCTCTCCCTCTACTGGCCACCATAGCCTCGGAAGTTCTGCACATGCGCAACTTTAAAGATGGTGGCCCCCGCTAGCCGAGTGCACCACGGAGCCTCCAGAGCACCGGAGCGCTTCCTGCTTGGCTCACCGCAACCTTTCTGCCTCCCTAACTGACGGCGGGTCCGCCTCGGTCTCCTGCGGCACCCACACTACCCGCGGGGCTCAGCAACCTCCCCCGCTATAGCAGAGGTAAGCGGGACCAAGGGGGGAACCCTGCTATATAATTAATCGTGATTGTTTCATTGAAGCCCTATAAATACTACTGCAACATAAGGTCTTTAATACCCCTGATGAAGTGCAGTTACTCACAAAATGTGTACAGGTGTAGTCTCCGGTTCGGATCGTGCTTTAAGAAATCCGGGCAAGTCTCACGTACGCTTCTCATGTGTCTGATGCAAGGGTGGGAGGGGGGGTTCAAGAGCAGGAACAGTGAGGAGGACACGTCAGAACCGGAGACTTCCTTTGTAGGGTTACATTTTCACGCACCTGCTTGACTGTTAGATCGATATATCTCCTGGACTCTCTGCCCCCGCACTCGACGGAGAAGTGCACATGAGCGGTGACATCATTGGAGCGACCGCTCGACTCGACAAGCTGGGAAGGGCAAGACGTAGCCCCTGTGGCATTCTACGGGTCCACACTTCCCAAAAATGTGAACGCTTGCCTTTACTTACTCCACTTAACTTCCATATTTTTATAAATAAAACTATGTTTCTCTATGGGCATTCTTGCTCCCCCCCTTTTTTTGACTTGTTATTGTTGGATTGGTTGTAGTATTTCATGAATCAATCTGAAATACTATAAGAAACCCAGCAGCCAATCCGTTCCTCAGATTCAAATTTGAACTCACCAAAAGATGCTATTGGAGAAATAGCAGCGACCAGCTTCAGAGATTTTCAAGTCAAGTTCTGAGAAGAGAACGTAGTGGTCATGGCTGGAACTACACTCCGAAAAGAGTACCAGGATGTTTGGTACTATCTCCCGGTCAAGGGATTTTGACATCTCTGGAAGAGATACAGCGGGCTGAGTCCCGGTCATCCTAAAGACTTTGTTTTATGGACTCTTTCAACTAGGAACGTTTAGTTTTGTAGCCCAGACCCCCAGTAAGTGTGTTTTCTCCTGTATATTGTAATCCATTGTGTGTACGTCTGTTTCTAAGGAATACATCGCAATTTGTTTTACTTCTTGGTTTTGCTCAGTGATATGATCCCGGTATAAAGGTGTAAATACCTGATCTCCCGTGACACACATTTATAGAGGAAGTATTCAAACTATATCTTAATTGATTATTTGATATTATCACTTGGAATATTCACATTTATTATTACACAATTGGTGCGCAGATTTTTCTTTTTATCTTTACATGTCGTACCTATTTGTGTGCTCTTTGTAGAGATCTGAGCTCACGCTACTGACCTGTGTGTATGTGTTTGTAATACACTGGTTTAAACTAAATAACTTACTCTGATTGACCTGTTCTCCTTTATTCCTTAATTTTGAGTGCGGTTCCATACTCCTTTGTGTCATCATTTATTTTCACTCAACAGTCTCTGTGCCTGCCCAACTACGTTCTGCGGGGCCTCTCTCACAGGCTGGCGGTGGCTATCTTGATTCTCATGGAAATGCAGGGAGTCCATCAGAACACATGCCGGGGGATCTTGTGGCAACACAGCTCATGAACATCGGGGTGCACCAACAGGGGAGGCCTCTAAAGGGTCCTCCAAGCCCAATGGAGGCTTCAATTTGCAGTCTGAGGGTTCTAAACTCAACCGCATTAGTGGCCCTCCAACAAAGCGCTGAGACAAGATGGCTGCTTCTCTCCTTGCCTCAGTTACCTAGCCTCCATTGCGATTCCAAATGGGGTTTTCACACTTTTCTGGGAAAGGGAGACTCACAGGGCTATTTTAATGGGGTTATTGTAGGTCACTTATCTCCTGTGTTGGTGGCGGTGAGATCTTATATCTCTATAAGGCTGACTTGCTCCTCTGTCTCATGTCTTCTCTGCTCCTCTTCCAGGCAAAGGCCTCCTTTATATAAGTGCATTTGATGGTATAAATATACATTTTTAGTCTTGATATACTATACTGTAATATACTTTTTTCTTTTTTTGTCTACTTTTGATGGTTCTGTACTCTAAGTGAAGAGGCTCATTTGACATACAGGGCTAGATTACCTAAACTCCATGATATCATAAACATACAGTACAGGCATACCCCGCATTAACGTACGCAATGGGACCGGAGCATGTATGTAAAGCGAAAATGTACTTAAAGTGAAGCACTTCCTTTTCCCCACTTATCGATGCATGTACTGCACTGCAATCGTCATAACTGATGTAAATAACGCATTTGTACCAGGCTCTATAGTCTCCCCGCTTGCGCACAGCTTCAGTACAGGTAGGGAGCCGGTATTGCTGTTCAGGACGTGATGACAGGCGCATGCGTGAGCTGCCGTTTGCCTATTGGGCGATATGTACTTACTCGCGAGTGTACTTAAAGTGAGTGTACTTAAAGCGGGGTATGCCTGTATACTACAGCTCAGACATTATTTTCCCTGAGTTTAATGGGTATCCACTAAGCTAATCATATTCAAAAACAAGATCGCCACCATAACCAGTATGGTTGCGATAAATGCATTCGTGGGTACGTTCACAGTGCAGTGATGCATTATGCAATACAATGCACATGGGCATTAAGAAAAATTTAATATGCGTTCCAAATAGAGCACTACCACATTCCAATCATGTAACGCATTTGCATTACCTAACCATAATGGCCATGCATAAAATTCATAGAAACCCTTATATTTTCTTTTGGTCTAGCACTTTCTATTAATATAGTTGTACGTTTCTGTCACGGTAGACCAGGTCTTTTAACACATTTATATTTAAGGGATCAGTCAATAGGCAAAACAAGGCAGTGAAATAAAATTAGGTTTATTTGGATAAGACGACGGAAACACGCAGAAACACAAAATACAGAAATACACACATACTGGGGTCTGGGGAATGATATCTACCTTTTCTAGGTGTAGGGTGCCCGCTTGCATGGGCTTACCCCGAACAGAAACTTGTTCCGTACTTTCTGGACTGAAATCCAGCAGAAAATCCTGACCGGACCTAGTCCTGAATCCCCTGGAACCGATTCAGGAAGAAAATCCTGACAGCGACCGATACTGTAGTTCAATTTTGAGAACTTGGCCGCAAAAGACGGGACTTAGTCTCTGTGAGGCAAACATTTCAGGCTTCAAAACAAAGCCGGTCGCTCTGTTATTTCGAACAGATCAACTTTGAAAAGCCCGTCATAGCTTCATTTCACTATATAATGAGCGAAATGACGTTGAAAATTGACTTTTAATGCTTAGCAATATTTTTTTGCGAATTTTGCCTAATTTGTCCACTTCAGTTCAAAATGTGAGCATCTCTAACAGAAAGACTTGCCCAAGGTCACAAGGAGAGCTACAGTAACTTCAACTTATAACAAAATATGATTACACGCCAAATAAACAAATATGTGCTAATATAATCTAGTCCTGTTTGGAGATTCATGACTAATCTAGGTTACAGCACGTCTACCCTAATCAATCTTATTGAGTTCAGACTGCTTTTGTTTCAGTCTGCAAAAGTGCCAGGGATTCGGGAAAGCACAATAACTATGGGCTATATGCAGTAAGCGCCGAAAAAGTCCTCTCGCCAAGTGTTCCTTATCGGCATGATTCTGCTGATTTTCCCTCGCCGTATGCAATAAGTGCCAAATCCCTTCCGAATCAAGCCGAAAACATTTGTTCCTACTCTGCTGATGATTTGCCGATCACACACAGGTGTATCGGCGTGCATGGCGAGGTGGTGTTAGTTTCGCCAATGAAACTTCTTGCTGAATCTGCCGAAGCAAGCATGTTTTTGATTGAGCGGCCCATTTAAAGGCAGCGTGTATTTTTATTCATTCTCTGTGTTGTTGGGTGAGAGAGAGAGAGAGACACAGAGCTGGGCGATTTACATATTTCATATTGACTGAGAGAGAAGTTGTGTATTGTGAGAGGTTTGTCCTGTGTTGTTTTGTTAACATCTTTGTCTTGTTTTCACTTTGTAAGTGTTCAGTGCGATTGTCTTTAAATTTCTTTTCTGTTCTTTGTGAGTGCTATAGGTATGGCCGAAAGGCGTGGGAGGAGTGATGCTGGTGTGAGTGGTACTGGTAGTCGTGTGAGTATGCGTCTGAGTGAACGTAGGATTCAGGGGAGTGCTGTTGCTGCAAGTGTGAATGGTGTTGCTGGGAGTGTGAGTGGTGTTGCTGGGAGTGCGAGTGGTGTTGCAGTGAGTGCAAGTGCTGCTGGTGGCTCTGTTGCTGGTGCTGCTGTGGTGTCTGTTTCTGGTGCTGCTGGGGTGTCTGTTGCTGATGCTGCTGGGGTGTCTGGTGTTGGTGTTGCTGCTGAGGTGTCTGGTGGTGGTACTGCTGGGGTGACTGGTGGTGGGGTGGTTGGTGGTGGGCCGCTTTTGGAGTCTCTTCCATTGGAAGAAGGAGAGTCCAGTCAGCAGCAGCCAAGCTCTGGGGCTGCACATGGTCGGAGGAAACGTGTGGGGCGGCCACATAATCCTCGTTTCAATGAAGAGGAAAACAGAGTACATGTCACAGGGATTTTGGAGCACTATGACTCTCTGTATGGGCATTTACTAGGTAAGTCTATCTTTGCATTGATTGTTCAAAGAAATGTTATCCTATGTCATGTGAGATGTCTTAATATCAAGCTATTATTCTCTAATATCTATCAATTAAAGTTAATTGTTACACACATAATCCTTCATGCTTTATAACGACCATAACAATCAGTCTAAAAAGTTTGCCAAAGTTCATGCAATATTCATGCAAGCTTCCTTAGATTTGTATGTTTCCATGTAAATGCTCATGTGGTACACATATTCAACCTAAACCAGCATGTTTGGTATCTCTTGGAACAGGTAGCAGTTTAGGAAACTGCTCGTTTTTCTAATAATAATTAACGTCATATATTTTGTATGTATTTCAAGGGCGGACAAGTTTAGCATCAAAAAAAGAAATGTGGGATCAAATAACATTGGCTGTGTCTGCGTGTGGGAATCATGTCAGGGACCGGGCGAATTGTCGGAAGAGATTCGATGATATCAGGGCAAACTTAAAGAAAAAAATCCAAGCACAACGGATGCATGCTTCTGCCACTGGAGGTGGGCCGCCCGCACAAGCTCTAATGTTAACTCCATTGGAGGAGCAGATGCGGGAAAAAATTCTTCCTGTTGTCGTGGAGGGTTTGCCAGGGGACAGAGATATCGGAATTTATTCGGCTCAGTTTCCACCAGGTGACAAATGTTACTGTACTACGCGTGTCGTATGTTACAGTTCTTATCTATATTTCCGCTGAAACTTATAGTTTTTCCCAATATAAGCATACCTACATATATATCTGTATATATGTCTCTCTCTCTCTCTATATATATATCTCTCTCTCTATATATATATATATATATATATATAGTCCTAAAAAAACAAAAAATATAATATACTGTATATATATACACTGGCGACACACTTTATTTGAGCTAGGCTAGTCCCACGAATTCGGGTATACCCGGGTGTATTGAGGTTTGTAACTGTTTTCTGCCCGAGTGCATTGAGGTATTTTCCAGGCAGGGATTGAAGCATTTTATTCCCGCTGGCTGCAATACTGCACAGTATATATATATATACTGCATTACAATTCATGAATTTATGCCATCTGGTAGACACGCGAAGCATTTCAGCCTATTAAATCCTAATCATTATCATTTAACAGATCAGCCGCCCGTCAGCCAGGCATGAACCCAGGCTGGGAAGGCAAACGCAACGGGGCTTGTCAGAGGTGAGGAGCGGCGCATTCCAGGTATCTGCCAGGTACATACTGGGTATTTGCTCGAATAAAGTGTGTCGGTGCAGTATATCTATGTGTGTTTGGAAACATGTATTGGCTCAGCTATCGTGGATGACATCATTATGAGTAAACATACACAACTTGACCTGCATGAAGGGATTATGTGTAATGATCTTCCAAATAACACACACTGCAACCTTCTACCTTACAAAGCATTCAACATCTTTGCCCTATAGTTGAAAGCTGAATGTATGTGTGAATCTTTGTACAAACAATTGGTTAACATCCATAACCACAAAACACACCCGCACTCATTCTTTGTCACAGTAATGTATAACTTTGTTATACTGTGTCTGTGCACACAAATGCATAATTCACTATTTCATGTCGATACATATATACATATAATATATATATATATATATTAGTGTTAATCTATGTTACACCTATAGACAGGCCATTACTGCCTAATCAAGTCTTGCATGGAATATTGTGCATTCAAAGGCGAACATAAATAATTTGCACAAACAAATTTCGTTATGTTTTATTAAAGCTCTTTTTTTGCTTCATGTAGTATAATGTGAGCATAAATAGAAACATGTACCATATGGTATTTAATTGTGTTCATATGTAGCTCACTTCATATTTTTAGTTCGCTCATGTACCGGTGTGTGAAACCAGCTGCAATAAATATGTAATCACAGCATAGAGGTGAACAGAGGGGGTGGGGGCGGGCACAGAGCCAGATTGCAGGGTCATGGTAGGGTCAAGTCTTGTGGGACGGCTTACAGGTGGTAGAAGCAAATAAAAGGTCAGGGTGGTGTCACGTCTTGGGGGAGGGACTACAGTTGTTAGAAGCTGACAAGGTGAACAGAAGTTCATCACATTCATTTGAAATGGTAATTATCTGAATACTTTCACCCACCAGTCCACTATATATGAAAACGTACATTAGTCATTCGTTCACTCATATATTCTTTTAACGTTATAGATACGCCACCTTATCACACCAGTACCATCTGTGAGCAACACACTGCATGTGTTGCTGAGTGTCAGCCACATTGAGCGCTACACCTGCTTCTCTTAAATGTTCGGACAGATCTCTAAACACATTCATACACATTTCCACAATTAGGTGCTGAATTCTAAGCAGAGTCAACTTTGCTTTCATGGTAGTGATGTACATTATTATAGTTAGATTACTGCACAACATATGCAGTGTATGTACAACAGAACACTTAATTTTACAACGCATTCCTGCATGAACATTGTATGTTGTATGGTGTTTAAAATAAATGTGCCGATTAGGTTCACATGTACATTTATGTTAAGATGGATAATATACAGATTGCCCAAATCATATCATTGTCATTTCGTTTCGTTATGTGATGCTGATATTTAGCCATAACTACTCCCACTACAGATACTTCATGTTAATTATGTACACATGACAATTAAATTTGGATGTTATTCTTCTAAATAGTTGCTCCTGCAGCTCCTGTGTCACCTGACACTGAACATGTCTCATCACCTGTCTCATCAAGGTCATCATCAAGAATGGAAGGAGAGTGTATGAGGTGCAGCACATATAATGTGTACATTTGAAGAATTTCATTTGCCATGCAAAATAAATGCCTTTCACATGTAATGAACTTCACATCAGTTATTGTCACAGAAGATGTAGTGTTTCCTGACAACATGTATTGTGTGTGTTTTAAAGTATCAGCTATGAGTTGTGATTTTACAACAACCTTTAATTCATTCTTCTTTCACACTGAGTCGAAACATCATTGTTACTTCAAGCATCATCTTTTAACTGGACACAAATAAAAAATTATGGAAACATGTTATGTGTTACACTATGAGAACAACTATCATTATAGTGAAAACAAAGTGAAAGTTCCATGGCAGTTCATAATGTCTTTCTTTATTTGTAGAACCAGATGTTACCGCTCAAGGACAAATTCATTCAAGTGACCATGAAGATGTTGACACTCCTGGATTAACCCAACATTCAAGTCCTCCTGCTCGTGACACCTACTCAGCTATTGCAGCTTCCGAAGAACGAATCTTGGGTGAACAAAATCGTCACCATTCAGAAATGATATCAGTGCTTGAAAGGATGATGTCACTGCATGAAAGGATGCATGAAAGGTCAATATCAGAAATGTCACAAATTAAAAAATTCATCATCCAAGTTCCTAAAGAAATCCAAAATGTAAACAGGACATTACACGCACTAGTTCTGAATGTAAGCCAAGCAATTCAGTTTCGGAGTACAGCAAGAGAACAACAATTCCACTTTACCCCATCAGAGGATGGATCTTTACATGCTGCTACTTTTTCTCCTGAGTCATCAGTTCTTCATTCCCCAGTTCTGGATGATACCGGTACAGTAGGTGCAAGTTCTGTGCAGGTCCCTGTCAACATCCAACCGCTTACATCTGTTCAAAATATGGAACTGGCACCTACAAATGAGACACGCAAAAGAAAGTTAGGGCAACAATTACTAATAACCAGCTTTTGGAAGAAGATTAAAACACAAAAACGAGAAAGTGCTCCACATCACTCTTGCAATGTTTATCAAGTGTTTCACAACTGCCACAGCCCACACCCAGTGCCCCTGAACTGCCGCAGCCCACACTTAGTGCCCCTGAAGTGCAACAGCCCACACTTAGTGCCACTGAAGTGCCACAGCCCATACCCAGTGCCACTGAACTGCCACTGCCCACACCCAGTGCCCCTGAAGTGCAACAGCCCACACCCAGTGCCCCTGAAGTGCAACAGCCTACACTTAGTGCCACTGAAGTGCCACAGTCCACACCCAGTGCCACAGAACTGCCACAGGCCAGTACAAGTGGTACAGTTAAGGCCAGAGTACTTGGCAGAGGGAAAAGGCAAACACAACAGCCAACAAGCAGTCCTGTGACTCGCTCTCAAAAGGATAAACAAAAATAAATAATCACATTCACTAACATTTTTGCTGTACTGGTGTTGTTTACTGCAGACTATTTCATGCATAGTGTATGTATGATCATGTACAGATGCTTGATAACATTCAAGTATGTCCTTGCACATGAATGTTTATAAATGCTCACTGACTGAATGAAGGCATATTTTATAACATATGCATATCTATTAATCATCAGTTAATTCATGGTACAACATTATTACACACTTGGCATGTTAATGGAAGATGACATTCACTTAGCTCTTGTTCAAGATGAGATGTATCTGGGTTATTTTGGTCATGTAGATAGTCATTTCATGCTAATATTATTGACATACAACTTTAAGTAAGTACCCATATAACAGCATACATACTTACCTTAATCTTCTTTCATAGTTCATAATGTTGGCATGTGATCATGTATGATTTTTGGTTACAATAACAGATCTGTAAGCCTGTATGAATATATCTGTAGTCTCTCTGTATCTCTATCTATATATGTATACACATCAACTGGTAGATAAAATATATATATCATATTCTAATATAAGATATATATAATATATATATAGATATATAATATACTATAGTATATACGATTATCCTATACTATATACTATATTAAATATCTGATGATTATCTCATATATAATAATATATATATATATATATATCTCAGTTAGTGTGTATACATATATAGATAGAGATACAGAGAGACTACAGATATATTCATACAGGCTTACAGATCTGTTATTGTAACCAAAAATCATACATGATCACATGCCAACATTATGTTACTGTCGCGGCCGAGACCGGGCAAAGGTAAGAATAAACTCGGCCGCGACAGTATATATATATAGTAACCTGGCGCGCGCCGAGGTGTCCCGGGCGCGCTCCGGAGCCTCGGAGGATCGGTCCTCCGATCAGGGCTTCCCCCTCCCCTCTCTGGGTCCGCCGGGTCCCCCGGAGCCCCCGCCGCATCCACCACATTAGGAGCAACCCAGGGCTCCCTCAGGGAGCCCTAGGCACGCGCGCCGTGCGCGCACGCTCCCGATGAAGCGTGACCGCGCATCGATGACGCGCGGCACACCGAGGGAAAGCAACGAGCAAGCCGGGACACCTCCCGGCTTGCGGTACTAGCCAGGTAAGAATAAAGTGTGCCGCCAGTGTATATATACTGTATATATCTATATCTATATATATATATATCTATATATCTGCCACTGTTGTCAGCAAACAGGCCTTGTGTTAGTGAGATATAAATGTTAGGACACTTGATAGTATTATGGTATCAGTATGAGTGAGCCCCTAATTTACTCAGCTGTATTTAACTTTGAATATGATTACAACAAGGCCTGCTTACATACATCAATGCCTTCAGTTTAGCACTCTATATATAATATATATAATCAGAATGAACAGTACAGGCCTTCATGGCTGCAAAGAGGCCTTGTTTGCTGTTAAATACAACTTCTACACAGCTTACTCAATTAGGCCCTTAAACGTACTCACCCAGTAATGTTATAAACGGTAATGAACTATTAAGATAATTACAACAAGGCCTGTTTGCACACAACAAGGCCTTCAATGTAGCAATATCTATATATATATCTATATATATATATATATATATATATATATATATATATAGCAACTGTAAATATTACTGTATGTTCATTTGCATGTCTTATACACACACACACACACACACACACACACACACCACACACACACACACACACACACACACACACACACACACACACACACACACACACACACACACACCACACACACAACACCACACACACACACACACATACTATATATATACACACACATAATATAGTTAAATATATATTGATATATATAAATATATTTCTAAATATATACAGTATAATCTAATTATATATATATTTATTTTATATCTATCTATATACTATATATCAAGAAAGACACACAGAGAGAGTCAAAGAGAGAGAGAGAACAGAGAGAGAGAAGAGAGAGAAACAGAGAGAGAAACAGAGAGAAGAAACAGAGAGAGAAACAGAGAGAGAGAAAAACAGAAAAAAGAGACAAGATAGAATGTGTGTATGGTTAATTTTAGCTAAGTGTAAGCAGAAATCTGTTCATCATAGCACGTACTGTAGATGATTTCACACACATTGTATTGAAATTAAAAGAGTAAACTTGTTTTGCACATTTTGATTGCCTAAGCCGAAAGTAAAGTTTCGTTCCTGTGAAAAGAGGTGTAATCTTAGACAAAGAATTTCAGCCAATTATTGTAACAAATTTCTTGTGGGAGAAAACCTAGGCGTATAACTGTTAGGTTGTATTATAACCTTGGAACAAACCGCGAAGATAACATGTAACTATTCACACATTCAGCAGACATCCGTATGCGTTCAACTTAGACACTGTACACTTGAAGAGAGAAGAAATGGCAGGAGCTTCCACATTGCACAGCCATCCACGTAAATCATACAAATTTTTGATTTATGAAGCAATCGAGTAAACGCAAGAGAAAAAGGCAACCGTGGGGGAAATCTATGACTTGATCCAAAAGAAATATCCATACTACCAAGAACCAGCCAAACAATGAAATTTTAAAACTTCTGTACGATTCACTTTATCCGCAAATGAATGTTTTGAGCGTGTCCATGATCGGCAAGATCAACGATATGGATGCTGGCATGTTGCGCCATCATTTAAACTACCATGGAACATGGAACATATCTTCTGTTAAATAGCATATTTTTGCCTTATACAGGTAAACCCCGTTATAACGCGGTCCTTGGGGTCCACAACCCCAAGACCGCGTTACAACCGGGGTCGCCTCCTCATTACAGATTTAATTCTCCTCCATTTTGCCGCCTTACCAGTGCTCTCCTCTTCCTGCTGTCCACGTGCTCATATCTCTCTGCTCTGCTCATCTCTCTGCTCTCTTGCCGTCGCGTGCCATTGTTTTTTTCAAACATTCAATTCAATGCTTTATTGACTACCAGACACAGACACAGACACGATTAAACATTAATACATTTTGTACAAAACATGCAGGGATTGAACTCGGGACCTTCTGATACCAATCCCTTGCTTCTTACCTCTACACCATAGGCTTGGTGTGACAAGACATAACCTATAAATATATTTATCCTCTACAACACATTGCCACAGGGTAGACCACAGAAGCTGTGTGATGTCATAGACAGCTAGAAATAAATTTAAGATTAACATTGACATGTACCCAGTGGCAATGTGTTGTAGAGGATAAATATATTTATAGGTTATGTCTTAAGAGGCAAGGCATTGGTATCAGAAGGTCCTGAGTTCAATCCCTGCATGTGTTTTGTACAAAATGTATTAATGTTTATTTGTGTCTGTGTCTGGTAGTCAATAAAGCATTGAATTGAATGTTAGAAAAAAAAAAAAAACAACCCAATGGCACGCGACGGGCAGAGAGATGACGCGGACAGCAGGAAGAGGCGAGAGATGAAGAGAGATGAGCACGTGGACAGCAGAGAGATGACGTGGACAGCTGGAAGAGGAGAGCGTAAGGCGGCAAAATGGAGGATTTGAGATGCAGGTAAGGTGGCAAAATGGAGGCTTTCAATTCGGGAGCCATGCTCAGACCGCGTTATAACCGATTCGCGTTATAATGGGTCGCGCTATAACGGGGTTTACCTGTACCAGTTACATTGAAGCCGCACAGACTGTCGCGTCTGCTGATATATCTGCACCCTCCATTCATCAAGACCAGATGCAAGATGGACATAACTACTATGATATGTATCAAAACTTATATGACCAATACCAATGTGGATGTGAAAACAACCAACAACTGTACGTACCTCCGGACGTCCTGTTTGAAGAAGCCACTGCAGATCCATATGACGGCCTCACAGAGATGTGTCTGATTCAGGATTCAACGGTTGCCTCAACCATGGATGATACTGTTGTGCCTTCCTGGAGCGAGTTGTTGCAGCCAAATCAGTTTTAACTTCTACAAGAATGGTAAATCCAAATTTCGTTATGCCTTTACTCAAATTATATATGTGTACATTAATAATAGACACAATTTCTTAGCCAAATGAGTGGATACAGCTTAACATTGCAGACAGCCTTACATGTAGCGTGCACAAAGACATTATTTCCTATAACAATATACTACATGACGAACCATTACTACACATTGGTGACGGAGTCCTAAATCCTAGATTATTATCGCTTTTAAAGTACCATTTCAACATGTTACACTAACTGTAACACACACCTCATTGTTTAGCATTCAACATATAAAAACAAAGTGTCGCCCACATATGACGTGGGAACGTGGTTATGTCCTAAGGCGTCCTTAAAATGATTACCGATGCAAGCCCCACCCCAAACCGACGTGCGCACGTGAAACAGTATTGGCTGTGCCCGTAGCTTATTGTTACGGTCAGTGCAGTGTGACATGCGCGCGCGTCTGTGGGGTGTGCGTGCACAGCGCTGGAGGCCAATGTTCATTCAGTGGGAGGGGTGTTTGCGTGCATTTCACGGTGCCTTAACATGACGTCACACGTATTTTGTTCGATCATTGGCTGATCGTCCGTTTTGACCGTGGGCACACGTCCGTTTAAAAAGTTTCGATATGTACGTGTGTAGAAGTGAATTTGTTTTGCTTCCATATCATAACTTTCAGCCATGATATGCGTACTGCTAGCAGCACCATGGAGGGACATGTATTGAACGCACAGCGTACACATCGTTTTGCGCATGCGCTAAGACTTAGTCCACACATTCGTGACATGCGCGCGCAACAGACTCGTGCGCGCACATTATTATGTATACAGGCACCGGAACAAACATATCAGTAGTAATGCCAGCAACGCCATTTGAAAATACTGAAACATAGATAACTGTGGCATCTTTGAACATCATGTGTTTGCTGTATTTCACAGATGTCGAGGATACATGGGACCAATGTATGATTTCAGAGGGGCCAATCGTTATATTAGATGATTGTGACGACTAGCGAACAACTATTATAATAAATATGTAACAATGCTTTCAATGATTGCTGCGCAGATTAACAATCACTACATAATGTTATCCTATTGTGCAAATATTTACTATGCACTTAATTATCATAATGATGTTGCTAAGCACTGAAGTTAGAACTTAAATTGATATATTTTTATTTTCTACTAACATTATATGTATTGCCATGTGATATATGCAACAACATTATCACTCAGCAAACACATTAATCTACTATATATTATAATCTCACGTGTGACTTGTCAAAGAATGTAAATGCTACATAACAACTCGTAGACATTGTATCTGAACGTACACAATAACAATAGGGAGGTGATAGAAACTTTTTAGTCATGTGAATGTTATATTATCACCTGTGTTGTAGTGGTAACCTAACATGCATGAGCTAATGAATGTTAGGTACAGATCATTAAACCATGAACATTTGTGTGTACATTTAATTCACACGAGTAACTATAGTTAAGCGTTATTAGTAAACGTTCAACACATACATAGCTAAGTGACGCCGATGATAAAAGCAACATTATTATGTTGGTTTATATTATTTCTGGTAGAAATACATGCATCACACAAAAACTTAAACACACACACACACTATGTTGCTGAAATGTGTGTGTATGCAAATGTCTACTTCATTTATGTTCATATGTTGACAGTAGTTATAAAGGATCATGATCATTATGAATAACTAACGTGAATGAAATAAAAATTTTATTAACTACATTGTCATTGTGTTGAATGATTTAGGAAAAGTTGAGAATCCAAAGAACTATACTTTGGAATGGTGTTAACATTTTGACAAATGTTAGATGTACGTCAAATCAACACACATCTTTCACTTATACATACACATGTGACAATGTAGTAATCAACATGAAGATGAAGTGAGAGAATAAATAATCACATACATTGCAATGTTAATGATGTCTACCACATTTGGGTCTTTTCATACAAACATTCATTGAGTGTTAACATCGCTTATGTGCATGAATGGATGTTGTTACGTTGCCAAAATTACATGTTATGTAAATGTACGTAATTATTTGAAAACACACTGCACAATAACCACCAAGTGTAGATAAACGCACGGACACAATACAGAAATGACATATTTCAATTGTCACATCTTTTTCATTACGTTCTCTTTATACATCTTTTAACTATACCTGTATCGAGGTTTGCACATCTTATTACATATGTAAATTCAAATACATACCATGAGCAGTCCTTGGAGTGATATACCTTGAAAAAGAAAACACGAATGAATATAAATCATTGTCATGACATGTTCATTAAGGTAAGCAACACACAGAAGTGACAATTGTGATATGAAACAAAATCTAGAATACGTCAAATATGATCTTAAATACACAATAGTCTACACATCATTGTGACACACATGTCACACTCCAAAAGAAAAATTGTATGTAACCATACTGCACTAGCTATTGGCTATCGACATAGTAGGTTTATTGTGTATGCATAACCAAAAAGAGCATGTACAGAAAATATAGATTTAGTACACATTATTTCCTCACGTACACACAACACCTTTTAGTGGTAAGAAGTATAATACAACATGTTGATGAATGACATACCGGTGCCACATGCAATTGTCCACACAGCAGAGAAGAGAAAGGTGTGAGAACCATATTCATCTGTTTCCTAAGTGAATGGTATTTGGACACATGTATTTATCATTACAATGAATTAATACATCTATGTAGTACTATGAACATATATGTATTTGCTTACATGAAAAATATGTGTTTATGACATTCCGACGTGTCTCCACACCACAGGCTGTTTGCTCAGTGTCAGCTGGTAAATTTACGGGATGCTCCTCCTCCAAGCCCTGACATATGTCGGTTTCTAAATTATTGCGAAGTGCCAGATTGTGCAAAATGCAACATGCAATTATAATATCTGACACTTTAGCAGGCTTATATTGAAGTGCCCCACCAGTTCTATCTAAACACCTGAATCGTGTTTTCAGAAGCCCAAATGTCCTCTCTATGACGGATCGTGTAGATATATGTGCCATATTATACCTCTCCTCTGCTTCACATTGAGGGTTTGCCACCGGGGTCAACAGCCACAGCCTAATTCCATATCCTGAGTCACCTATAATCCATCGTGCACAAATATGATACAATTTGTGTTAACATTATTACATTCAACAGTTCATAGAAAAACTAGAGTTGTTTCTTAACACATCATAATATGTACTCACCCACCAGCCAAACAGGTCCAAAATAGCCTTCTTCGAAAGCATGGAAGACTGATGAGTTTCTCAGGATAGAGGAATCGTGACTGGAACCAGGGAATTTGGCTACCACATGCATAATCTTCTTCGTGGCATCGCATACCACCTGTACATTCAGGGAATCGTAGTGCTTACGGTTGCGGTAAGCATGCTCACTCTGACTAGGCGGGATCAAAGCAACATGGGTGCAATCTATTGCACCCATCACACATGGTATCCCGGCTATGGCATAAAAGCCATTCCTCACTTCCAGCCACTCTGTGTGCTCTGTAGGAAAATGAATATAATTCCTAGCGCGTCTATTCAGTGCACATAGAAACTAGGTAAAGGCCAGCGAGAATGTAGATTGCGAGACCCGGCCCACTATGCCCATAGTTGTCTGGAATGACGCGGAAGCAAGATAATGTAATGAGCCCAGCATTTTAACAAGCCCAGGGACTGCACGACCTCTGGCTGTCACAAAATCTAAATCTCCCCGTATCTCTTCATAAAGAGCTAAGATTGCTGCTGAACTCAAACGATAGCGATTTATAATCTCCTCCTCACTCATCCCATCTAACATGGTTCATCACTGTACAAACGAGGACGAGGCACAACTTCTCTCCTCTCTCTTCTCCTCTCATCTCCTTGCCCTCTCCCTCGCCCTCTCCCTTTCCCTCTCCTCTCCGCATCCCTGTACCTGTCTCTGTCCCTGTCCCTTCCTTGGCCTGTGACATCCTGACCCTCAGCTTGCCTCTCCTCCAATAAAATCTTCCTCCGTCTCATAAACATTCGTATCATTTTCAGGTCTGTAGCTGTCAATGCGCAGGTAATTAGCCTCCTTTAAATACCTATGTGATGATGTCAGGTGACTTGATGAAGTGCAAGGTGTTACATTAACATATCCATGTAGTTAACTCCAAACGGGTATCCAGTACGAATTAAAAGGATTATTTATGTGTGTTCACCAGGCAATCATAATATTTGACAATGATGTAACGTTAAGCTTTGTACAACCATTTATTTGCAAGTATTTATGGAATGTGTAATGCATGTACCACTTCTGAACGCAACACTCAGTCATCTCATTAGGATACAACATGACATTGTCGTTGATAAATTACGTTGCAACATGTCTAATTTCGCATGTTATTGTCACATGTTCACATGAACTAATTCTAATGTGCATATGCATAATTTAATGCCATCAGGATACTTGCTATTGATTATGTTTCAATCGTGTAAAAATGAGTAACTATTATAGATCTGTGTATAACTTAGCATGAAGTGATTATAATTCATCGTGTACAATGTAAACATGCAATGTTATTGAGTGTCCAATTGCGGACGTCATCAAAAGAGGGAGGTCACAAAGTACATGTAAACATGAAAACAAACAGCTACATTTACATTTGATCATGCGTTACACATTCAAAGCATTCTATAATGTATACCAACATTACTATACGCTGGATCTGTTAGATGTGTGAAATCTGTTACATCATATAATAATATGAAGCACACTTAAGTAACATGTTTCATATTATGTGACCTCTTCCTTTAAGAGTTTACAATAGGAGTTTACCTTGACACATCATAACATTAAGACTAATGTGACACGCAAATCATCATAACATAGAAAAGTACAATGTTCTGCCAATAATAAACGTAAGCGGTGACACGATGAAGTGAATCACATCGACACTGTAATGCCAAGCACATTTGGATTATGAGCAATAGAATGTAAACACTCCTATAAAGTTATAAGTCCCCGCTCCATTGACTCCATTGATATAGAGATGAGCTATTTTTTCTAAGTGCCGTCCCGGCAACCTTGCCGATCCTTCTCCCTTCCAACTTGCCAACTTTAGTTGGCGGGACAAATTGACGATGAAATCTCCATTTTTGAGTGCCGATCAGCACCGATAAGCTGATCAGGGCTACTAGAATACAGCCGATTTCAAAAAGTGCAGAAAAGTGCCGATAAGTGGGTTATCGGCAGCCGCATGCCGATAAAGTTTTATCGGGAAGACAAAATGCAGATTTTGACCACTTATCGGCGCTTACTGAATCTCAAATCCAATTTTGGCGGGAAAATGCAGATAAAAGCCTTATCGGCGCTTACTGCATGAGGCCCTATATCTGGTATCTGGCATATTCACAAGCAAGATTGTGAATACAGAATAAGTCATGGGAATGATTAAACATTCACAGGAATGATTGCCTGCACTTTTCATAAAGGTTGTGAGAGAGAGCACTGTGCTGCAGTGTAGCATTTCTCCGGTGCAAAACTACAGTAGTACAGTAATGAGGAAAAAACATTGTAAGATGTTTCTTTGCTAAATGTACACGCCATTGATAACTACAGAAGGGTACTACTTTATTGCACCAGTGGTGTACTAGAATTACTCCAGGGAAAATTGATACTTAACTTTTATTAATGACCTTGAGGATGGTATAGAGAGCAAAATCTCCATCTTTGCTAATGACAATAAATTGTGTAAGGTAGTAGAATCAGAGCAGGATGTAATTTCTCTCCAGAAGGACTTGGATAGACTGGAAACTTGGGCAGGTAAATGGCAGATGAAGTTTAATACAGATACATGTACAGTAGGTTTATGCATTTGGGAAATAAGAATAAACGGGCGCTTTACCAATTAAATGGGACAAAATTAGGTCAATCCATCAAGTTCAACCTATGCTAAATTTAGACAACATATAGGATAAAGTATATCTATTCTTACTTATTGATCCAGAGGAAGGCAAACAAAAAACCCCAGTGTCATATCATCCAATGATATCTCATAAGGGGAAAAAAAATTCCTTCCTGACTCCAAGAATTGGCAATCGGATTAATCACTGGATCAACATCCTTCCCATGTATACTTATTTGGTATATCCCTGTATACCTTTCCTTTCTAAAAAGTTGTCCAACTTTTTTTTTAACAAATCTATTGTATCTGCCATTACAGTCTCCATGGGTAATGAATTCCACATTTTAACTGCCCTTACTGTAAAGAACCCTTTCCTTTGTTGCTGTTGAAATCTCTTTCTTCCAACCTAAAGGGATGCCCCACAGTCCTTTGTACTGCCCTTGGGATGAATAGTTCTTTTCAAAGCTCCTTGTATTGTCCCCGAATATATTTGTATAAAGTTAGCACATCCCCTCTTAGATGCCTCTTTTCTAAAGTAAATAAATCTAATTTAGCTAGCCTCTCCACATAAATTAGATTGTCCATCTCCTTTATTAATTTGCTGCGTTGTAAAAATTATACAGACTATTTATAAGCTATGTATGCAATTTTGCTTTTTATTTAATTTGTTGTACATTCACATAACTATTAGTAAGCTATTCAATGATTTGTTTAATAAATGGGACACACTCGGCCAAGTACCATTATATCCCCTTACAGGTCTCTCCCTCTTCATCATCACCACCTTCTTTATTATTCACTTTACCTCCTGGCAGATTGCAAGACATTAAAACTGTGGGTTCCATTTCACGTACAGTAACTACTACTGTACTTCATGGGATGTGGCACTCCTAGGGCTCCATGACATATGTCATATTATATTAGCCCTTTATCCTAGGGGAGGACAGGAGTGCAGAATGTGATCTGACAATAAAAGGATCGGAAGAGGAGGACTCCTCTTCTATTCTGTCATCAGTGACACCGCGATCATGTGATCGTTCTTGAGGAGCATTCAGGCGAGCACGAAGTGCCAGGTGGGGTGTGGCACTATGATGCCGCAACCCTTTTGGCACTTAAAGTGTTAGATAAAGACAGGTCACCCCACGTATTGCTTTGTTCATTACTAAACACACTGATTTCAACAACCAGCCAAGGCATAAAAAAAAGAGACACAAAAATGACTTACCCCAATGACCTCTCATTTGGTGTCAAAAGTTGGAAAAAAGTGCAAATCCTCATAGCTTATTTTGCTAAGTGCCAGTATTCTTCCTTCCAAACTTCATCTATTCATCTAATGTCCAAACATATTTCCAATGTGAAATCATCTAATTTCCAGCCATCTTTCCAATATTAAGTTCATAAAGGTCTTGCAATGTAAACGATGAGGCAGTAATTCATATTAACTAGGTTAAAGCTGTTGAGTGTCTTGGTTATAAAGAACTCATTACGTTTCCGGTAATTTAAAATCTTTCTTCCAATTTTGAAAAAACTTTAAACTTCCAATAATTTTTTGAATATACTTACATCATTCCCATCAACACTACAAAACAAATGGTGTGTCATATATTATCAATGTTATGTTTATATTCCTTTAGTACTTTTGTTGGATAATGTATTTTTTTTTACTCATACTGATAACCTCATATAGTTGGTTAGAAATAAAAAATATTCATGCTAACAGAATCATTGCATTCAATTATTGTTTTATAGTGATAGTAACAGCCAGTTATATGGCGCAAGAGCATGAATGTCTGCTAGCTTACTGTAGGTAAGGTAATCCCACTTCCTATCATACAGGAGGTTGATGTAGGCTGGGAGTGGTAAGCTCACATATGGCAGTAGTAAAAGCAAAAATAATTTTACATTTAAAGTTTTTAAAGGTCAGTAATTGAAACACACACATAGAATTTGACTGCAGGTATAATACGAACCACCAAAAGGGAAGCGCAACAGAGGTAAACCTCATAAAAATAGCATTTATTTGTGCTTATGGACAAACAGTCAATTAGAATGTGGACAGTCAAGAATAAAAGAAAAAATGCTTATCTGGGCTAGAACAAAAGTTCGTGTGGATGCCGAAACCTCTGAATTGCCTCTCCTGTGTCCCATAGAGCCAAGCTGGTGGTAATAAGGGGGGCTCGGAGTAAAGATGTTCCGCGGCTTTGTGAGTTGAAGCAGCTGGTGTTGAAGGCAATATAACTCAGTGTTGCCTCCCTCCTGTACTCCGTGATCCGCGGACTGATGGTAAAAGCAGGGCACCGACAGACGATGCAAGACAATGATTCAGCTCAATCAGCTGTTCATATGGGGCAATGCCTCCTCACCCTGTGTCTCCGGTCACAGAGCAAAATGATAGTGATAAGGCTCCAAATGCATCAAGTGCCGATGTCTGCTGCAGCAGCTGTTCCTAGAGCCAAAACATTGCAGATGGCTCAGAATAGAAGAGAATCAGCTGTGGGGTTAATCCGGTCACTCCAATCATTTAGGATAGTAGCAGCACAGGAGAATACTTTCAATTAACCTCCAACGGCCACATAAGCAAATAACAATAATCAAGGTTTAAAAGGTCCCAGTAGGGTTCACAAAGCTCTTAAGAGACAGCTGACACTGGAATTGTGTCGGGCAATGTGGGGGGAACCCCCATTTCAACGTCCTATGTATTTCATGACTTCACAGTCCCTTCATCACTTGCACTGATAGCAAGGGTGGAGATGTAACGCTCTCCCACTTCTAAATCTGCAGTTAGAGAACCCTTCCTATATTTCCCTTTCATTCTTTCCTTCATTTGAGGCTCACACTGTCAAGATTTTTTCTCCTCTCCCTCTCCAAGTCATGTCATCTATCGCCCACCTATCTCTACTCATCTCCCTTCTGTCTTTTCTCTTTGACTTTGAATCCTGGCTCTCTTTCTTTCTCTCCTCTGACTCCCCTTATGTTGTCTTCGGAGACTTCAACTTCGATATTGATGACCCCTCTCTCCCATGCTTTCTCTCTCCAACCTCTTCTTTTGGCCTTCACCAATAGACTGCAACCAACACCCACAAGGATGGCTACTACCTGGATCTGGTTTTCACCGAAAACTGTTCTCTCTCTGATTTCTCCATTTCCCCCTTTCCTCTCTCTGATCATCACCTTATCTCTTTTAGGGCCTCATGCAGAGAGCAGCGCTATTTAGAATTGGAGAGGGGGAAAAATTTAAGCTTTTTTGGAGAGTTTTTTTCTCCATATGCAGAAAGGGCAGAAAACTGCATTTACAAGCCTTTCTGCATATGGAGAGTTTCAACCAGCGCTATAAGCGCTGTTAAAACTAGTGGGGATAAAATCGCGTTTTTTTTTTTTTCCCCTCCACCGGCCGCGGAGCGCCAGCTGCTTGGTGGAGAGGAAAAATGTTGAAAATCGCGCCATTTTTTTGGCGCGAACAGCCACTAGATGGCGAACGCGGCTCTCTGCATACGGCAGAAAAAAAAACTGGAGAGATTAGAAACTCTCCAGCCGCGCGGCGAATTTCAAGTAAAAAAAAAAAAAAATGGCGCTTTTTTTTAAACTTGCCTTTTCCGGCGGTTTAAAGCTCCATTTTCGCCGGCAAATGGCGAGATTCCTTTTTGCGCTGCTCTCTGCATGAGGCCCTTAGTCTCTTATCTCTCTTACATAGTTACATAGTTACATAGTAGATGAGGTTGAAAAAAGACTTCCGTCCATCAAGTTCAACCTATGCTAAATTTAGACAACATATACTTTATCCTATATCTATACTTATTGATCCAGAGGAAGGCAAACAAAAAACCTCATTAAGGGGAAAAATTAATTCCTTCCTGACTCCAAGAATTGGCAATCGGATTAATCCTTGGATCAACATCCTTCCCGTGTATACTTATTTGGTATATCCCTGTATACCTTTCCCATCTAAAAAGATGTCCAACCTTTTTTTGAACAAATCTATTGTATCTGCCATCACAGTCTCCATGGGTAATGAAGTCCACATTTTAACTGCACTTACTGTAAAGAACCCTTTCCTTTGTTGCTGGTGAAATTTCTTTCCTCCAACCTTAAGGGATGGCCCCGAGTCCTTAGTACTGCCCATGGGATGAATAGTTCTTTTGAAAGCTCCTTGTATTGTCCCCGAATATATTTGTATGTAGTTATCATATCCCCTCTTAGACGCCTCTTTTCTAATGTAAATAAATCTAATTTAGCTAGCCTCTCCTCATAAGTTAGAATGTCCATCCCCTTTATTAATTTGGTGGCTCTTCTCTGCACTCTCTCAGGTTCCATAATGTGTTTTCTTAGGATTGGTGCCCAAAATTGTACTCCATATTCAAGGTGTGGTCTTACTAGTGCTTTGTAAAGGGGCATAATTATGTTTATGTCCCTTCCATCCATTGCCCGTTTGATGCAAGATAAGATCTTGTTTGCCTTTGCAGCTACTGCATGACATTGGGCACTATTGCTAAGCCTGCAGTCTACAAGCACTCCTAAATCCTTCTCCATCAATGATTCCCCCAAAATATCTCCATTTAATTTGTAAGTTGCCTTTTTATTCTTGCATCCTGTAACAGGGGAGTTATCCCTGTTCAGGTAATGTACCTCTAATCCAGCAGTGTGGTTGTTAACTGCTGGTAGTCAATTAACAAACACCACCTGTCTGATTAGATTGCTTAGAAAAGCCTGTCTTTTGAGACAGGAAGAGGGACTCCTTAGCTCACACCTGAGCTGAACTTGGAGACACTTGTCTTGAGCCCTGCCAGAAGAAACAACAGAGCTGAGTTCAAGACACAGGGGAAACTTCTAAACCTGAATGCTGACAAACCCTGAAGAAAAGGTAGCAACCAGGGACAGAGAAGATTTTCCCTCCAAACCACAAGGAACAGATAAGACTTTTATTTACAAGACTTTTTATATCTGTTCATTTCATGCTATATGTTTGGGGCTGGGAGACATGCTTATCTAAGGGAGTTGTGAACCGCATAGTATTTCACTAGAAATACTCCCAAGTGAATAGAAGCTTTGTTTACCCCTTGTTTGGATGGTTTCCTGATGTTAAGGAAAAGGCGCAATAAAAGGCTTATTTAATTTCACTATAATCAGTCTCCCTTGCATACCTCTGTGAGCGTCCGCCTACATATGGTGTCTGAAGTGGGACGAGAGGTGGTCTTTGAAGTTAGAAAGGACCAGAGATTTGTTCTGTGGAATTTTTGTTAATTCTTTTTGCCTACAAACAGTCTGAGCAACTTTAAAAAAAAAAAAATCTCATGCAGCAGAGACCAGAGTTAAAGTGATACACACCACTGCACTGAAACTTACAAAACCACAGATGGACTCTTTTCTCCAATCCCAAGAGGAGAGAGAGACTGCTGAAGCAAGTAAAACTTTATTTGCCTATCACAATAAAGTGTATTATGGTCATTGAAATAGGGGGTTTGCCTTCCAGCCATAGTCAGGGTTCAAGTAGTGAGTTATCCCTTGAAAGGGATAGTCGTTTGTTATTTTCAAATGTTTAGCTGAAGCAGTGAATACAGATGGTGACCCATGAGCGGTAGTGATTCTGCAAGTAAAGGCTGCCACACCGCATAGGACTACCAGTTGTGAATGGAGTATATGCAGGAAAATGTGAAAATTGATGCAAAACTGTGCTGAAGCAGGGGAATTTTCAGTAAACAAGTGCTGAGGGTAAAATTGCCTACTAGAAAAAAAGGAATTGCTGAACTGTGTATAAGGTATCCCAAAGTGTGAAGAGTGAATGTCATAATACCCATAGTTGAGACTGAACTCAAACAGAAAATCACATTATTTGGCTGAAGCAGAGAGATTGTATCTAGCAAGTAAATGGTGTAAAGCAAACATAAGTTTTTACCTAGCATCTACACATTCAGCATACCTAATGAGAGATTAAGCCTAGCAAGTAAATGGTGTAAAGCAAATAGGTGTTTTTACCTAGCAACTGCACATCTTGTATACCTGATAAGAGAAAATGCATGCACAGTACTGCTGATATTGTAAAGCTTACCCAAGAAAGAAAAGTCTACAGAGATGCCTGTGAGAGCTACGACCTCTACAAGCAAAATATGCCCACCTGTAGGACTACCACAATTGTGGGTTCTAGCAAATACAGTGGCAACAGCTGCAATAGCGCCTCCTGAGGTCAGGAAGAAAATTACACCTGATAGCCTAAAAATGGAGGACAAGATGCAGCGTTCCTGTAATGAACCCTACCCCACGGAAGAGTGGCCCTTCCAGTCCAATAAAGAGGAAGACATCTCTTACTGGGAACCCGAACCGAGTCACACCCACAAAACACCCCAAGAATGGTGGGGGTGTCTGAACTCGGCACAAACCAAAAAGACCGCTCCCTTTGATGACGAATATGATCAGCAGGAGAAAGAGCGGGAGCAGTGGATCACCGAATATTTCCGTCAGCTATTACAGTTGCAAGAAAAGCCGGGTGGATCCAGTGACGCTGCTAAAATTTCAAATGAAGATGGAGACCCCAGTATCCCTGAAGGGACGGTGTCATCCAAATTAAAAAGGCGGAAAAAGAAAAGCGGTTCTTCACTTACCGTGGAAGGAACAGACACGTCCGCAGATCCTGTGGAGGAAAAGGGGGGCCGAGTTGCCCTGCAGCCTAGAGAAAATGGAGAATTCATCCCGTGGTTAACCGAATATCCAGAGGGCCCAAGGCAGAAGTCGTGAACCCCAAAGAAGTGTCTGTCCGGTGCCAACAGTGAGGAACCCTCAACCAACCATCCCAGGGAAGCGGAGCCGGAACCAGTGAGTGTCGATCCCTTGACCAGCCCTGAGGATGCCCTGAAAAATGCCAGGCGTGACTGTGATATACTCCGTGAACAATTGAAACAAAAGAAAGATGGTTACGCGGAGCTACTGAAAAATAACGTGAAGCTACAGGAACATGTGCTCGCAATGTACTCTGCAGCCAGGACAGAATTGGACGATCTCAAGACTGAGCTAGATACTGCAAATGCTACTATTTCCGCCATGGATGAAAAGCAGAGCCAATCTGATAAAGTGATGACTAAGCTGAAGCGGATGTATGAGGAGGCACTAAAGCAGATGACAGTCTTTGAGCAAGAGGTTCACACTCTTCACGTAGAGCTGAATGCCTCACAACAGGAGGTCAACAATGTCCGGACAGAGGTGGACATATCTCAGAAAGAGTTTCAGACACTCCGCAGAGCACTGGATGCCTCACATCATGAGACCAACAGCTGCCGCACAGATCTGGAAGTTTCCAGAAAGGAACTACACAGTCTCACTGAGGAGCTGGACATATCTAAAGAAACTATTGTTAATCTTGATACAGATCTCAAAGTCTCTCAGAAGGAGCTTCAGACCCTCAACCTATAGAAGGAAGTCTCACGCCAGGAGACTGTCATTCTCAAAGCCGATGTGCGTAAATGGAAGGAGGACTGCAAAGAGGCCCTGAATAGTACAGAGACTGAAAAAGGAGAAAATTCAAGATTAAAAAGAGAAAACTTAAAACTGAAAGAAGAAATTCAAGTGCTGCAGGAACGTCTGATGACCCAGTATGTCCCCGCAAAGCAGCATGAGAAACTGAAGGCTACCCTGAGCATCACCAAAGCATCACTAGAGGCCAAGCTTAGAACCCAGGTGACCCGGTACAAAAGGGAGCACAAGAAGGTCCAGAAACTTAAACAAGTAACTGTGGCCGAGCAAAAAAAAATCATAGTGCTTCACAATGCAATAAAAATGTGGAAGCAAGCTCAGAGAAAGCAAAGCGTGCAGATAAATTCCCTGAGAAGAGACTTGCAAGACGCACTCAAAAAACACGGATCTCTCGTGGATGAGATTACAGTCCTATAAGGACAATTATTGACCCTGACTAAGCGTCCGTATCCCACAGCCACAAAAGCCCATGAAGACAATGGTACAGTGAGAGCTGGGAATACCGCTCGTCTTAAGGACAAGGTTGCAAAATTTGAACCACCTAAACAAGCACTAGCAAAACCTTCAGCCACCCAACAGGCAACAAAAGAAGGTACACGTGCTGAATCAAAACCAGAAGAATCCTTAGATGATAAAGCTGAAAAGATGGGACATTCTCTGGAAGTGGGTGTGGAATTGCAACTTAACCCCAAAGAGGCTGAACTAGCAACCCCATTGAGTGGGAAAAGGGCAGAGAGTCAGCTTCAAGAGCGGAAAACTCAAAGGGCTGTTTTTAAACGCTCTGCAACTGCTGCCATAAAGTATGCCTACAATAAGATGAGCACCCGACGCGAGGGAAATCTCATGACCGCGCACGTAGCAAAAAGACTATACTTAGAAAAAGTCCTCTTCGAGCGACTGAGGAGTGCTGATATCAAGCACCTTCAGGAGGAGACACGAATAAACTGGAGAAAGGGCTCCAATCCAAGCAGGACTGAGGGTTCTCTTCCTCCATCCACTCTCATTCAAGTCACAGCGATATCTAGAAGGAGAGTGGAAGGATGGGCTTTGGCTGTGGCAAGCCCGAGCTTCCCACAAACAGGGGAGGTATGTAATAGGGGAGTTATCCCTGTTCAGGTAATGTACCTCTAATCCAGCAGTGTGGTGGTTAACTGCTGGTAGTCAATTAACAAACACCACCTGCCTGATTAGATTACTTAGAAAAGCCTGTCTTTTGAGACAGAAAGAGAGACTCCTTAGCTCACACCTGAGCTGAACTTGGAGACACTTGTCTTGAGCCCTGCCAGAAGAAATAGCAGAGCTGCTTTTAAGACACAGGGGAAACTTCTAAACCTGAATGCTGACAAACCCTGAAGAAAAGGTAGCAACCAGGGACAGAGAAGATTTTCCCTCCAAACCACAAGGAACAGATAAGACTTTTATTTACAAGACTTTTTATATCTGTTCATTTCATGCTATATGTTTGGGGCTGGGAGACATGCTTATCTAAGGGAGTTGTGAACTGCATAGTATTTCACTAGAAATACTCCCAAGTGAATAGAAGCTTTGTTTACCCCTTGTTTGGATGGTTTCCTGATGTTAAGGAAAAGGCGCAATAAAAGGCTTATTTAATTTCACTATAATCAGTCTCCCTTGCATACCTCTGTGAGCGTCCGCCTACACATCCCAAATGCATAACCTTACATTTATCTGTATTAAACCTCATCTGCCATTTACCTGCCCACGTTTCCAGTCTCTCCAAGTCCTTCTGGAGAGAATTTTTTACATCCTGCTCTGATTCTATTACCTTACACAATTTAGTATCATCAGCAAAGATGGAGACTTTGCTCTCTATGCCAATCTCAAGGTCATTAATAAACAAGTTAAAAAGCAGGGGTCCCAGTACCGATCCCTGAGGTACTCCACTCACGACTTTAGCCCAACCTGAAAAAGTTCCATTTATGACAACCTCTGTTGTCTGTCTTTTAACCAGTTTTCAATCCAGGTGCATATATTATTACTGAGTCCAATTTTCTTTATTTTGTACACAACCTCTTGTGTGAAACCGTATCAAAAGCCTTTGCAAAATCTAAGTAGACCACATCAACTGCATAAATCCATGCTGACTATTATTAATAATTTTGTTTTCCATTAGGTATTCCTGAATATTATCCCGTATTAAACCTTCAAGTAGTTTCCCTACTATTGAAGTCAGGCTTACAGGTCTGTAATTTCCCGGTTGTGAACTAGCTCCCTTTTTAAATATAGGCACCACATCTGCTTTACGCCAATCTTGTGGTACTGAGCCTGTGGAAATGTAGTTCTTGAATATTAAATATCATGGTTTTGCTATTACTGATCTTAACTCCTTGAGAACTCTTGGATGTATGCCATCGGGGCCAGGTGCCTTATTTACTTTAATTTTTTCAAGTCGCTTATGAACTTTTTCCTCAGTTAACCAATTGTTCATTAATATGGATGTTGTGGCTTCCTCCTGCGGCACTACTATTGAACTTGATTCTTCCCTGGTAAACACAGAGGAAAAGAATTTGTTTAATACCTCAGCTTTTTTCTTATCTCCAATAATCTGCCTACCCATCTCACGCTGAAAGGGTCCTATATTTTCTTTTCTCATTTTTTTGTTATTAAGGTACTTAAAGAACTTTTTAGGGTTGTCCTTACTTTCTATTGGAATTCTTTTTTCATTATCCATTTTTGCTAATTTGATTGCCCTTTTGCAATTTTTGTTACATTCCTTATAATTCTGATACGATGTCTCCGTCCCTTCTGACTTAAAGAATCTAAACGCCTTCCTCTTCTTGTCCATTTCCTCCCCTACCTGTTTATTTAGCCACATTGGTTTAGACTGGTTTGTTTCTAATTATTACCCAAGGGTATACACTGATAAGTATGCTTTTCTAACAATGTTTTAAAGACTGCCCATTTATCTTCTACATTTTTTCCTGCAAAAACATCATCCCATTGTATTACTACTAGATTAGACCTCAGTTTATTAAAATCTGCCTTACTAAAGTTTAAGGTCTTTGTTGAACCCAAGAAATCTATTTTTTGATAATTTATTTTAAAAAGAGACCATGTTATGATCATTGTTACCCAAATGTTCCAGGACTTGAATATTTGTTATTACTTCTACATTGTCTACATTATGACCAAATCCAGTATTGTCCCGTTCCTGGTTGGTTCCTCAATAATTTGGGTCATATAATTGTCTTTAAGCACCCCCAAAAACCTGTTTCCTTTTGTTGTAACGCTAATCTCATTGCCTCAGTCTATGTCTGGATAATTAAAATCCCTCATTATGCAAACATGTCCCAGTTTTGATGCCTTTTGCATTTGCAAAAGTATTTTAGCTTCCTCAATCTCACAGATATTTGGTGGTTTATAGCATACAGTATTCCCACAAACATTTTCTAAATACTTATACCTCCACTGCTAATTTCTATCCACAAAGTCTCTACATTTTTATCATTCCCTTCATAAACATAATCCCTTTTAATAGGTTTTAGATCCGGTTTAACATATAAACATACTCCACCTCCCCTTCTATTTGTTCGATCCTTCCGAAAAAGGGAATAACCCTCTAAATTAACTGTCCAGTCATGAGTTTCATCCCACCATGTTTCAGTAATGCCTATGATATCATACTGCTCCCTTGCAGCTATTAATTCAAGCTCCCCCATTTTATCTGTCAGGCTTCTTGCCTGCAATGCAAGCATGCATTTAAGTTTTTTTTCAACCTGTACTATTATCTTATCTGCTCCTTCGTTTCTGCACCCACTTGGTATAGTCTTTAGAAGTTTTCTAGTATTATCTATATTTATTATGGGTGTCTCACTGCTTGTCAAACTCGCACTTGCCCCCATTCTACCTCCATACCACCTTGTATCCTCCTCTATTCCATTTAGTCCATTATCTGTTTCATTCCCCTCCCCCCTCCATCCTAGTTTAAAATCTCCTCAAACCTTTTTAGCATTCTCCCCCCTAGCACAGAAGATCCCTCTTCATTGAGGTGCAATCCGTCCCTAGAATATAGATGGCACCTCTCAGAAAAGGAGTCCCAGTGCTCTAAAAACCAAAACCCCTCCTTCCTGCACCACTTTCTTAGCCATGCATTAACCTCCCTAATCTCTGACTGTCTCCCTGCGGTAGCGCATGACACTGGTAATATTTCAGAAAATACTACCTTGGAGGTCCTTTCCTTAAGCTTTTGGCCTAGATCCCTGTAATCATTTTTTAGGACCCTCCATCTTTCTCTAACTTTGTCATTGGTGCCAACGTGTACCAAGACCGCTGGGTCAATCCCAGCCCCCCCCCAAGAATCTGTCTACCCGATCCGCAATGTGCCAAACCCGAGCACCCGGGAGACAACAAACTGTTCGGTTCATGTGGTCACGGCAACAGATTGCCCTATCTACCTTCCTAATAATGGAGTCCCCTACCACCACAATCTTTCTTTGTATCTGAGCATCCTGAGTCCCGACTGTGCTGGAGGAACTATTCCCCTGGCTGCTAGAGGAATTAGTCTCCCCCAGCCTTGCCATTTCTGCCCCGAAATTCCCAATATCTTCACTCAACACGGCAAATCTATTGGGATGTGTCAGCTCAGAAACGACCTGCCTCTCCCTATTGCCCCTGCTTCCCCCTTCTAACTGTCACCCAGCTACCTACAGTACCTGCTCCTCACTAACGGCAACCAAGCTACCTACCTGCTCCTCACTAACAGTGCCACCATCTGCACCACTAGTCGAAGCAAGGGCCTGCTCAGTGAGCTCTAATTCCCTTTCAAGATTGCTATGTCCCTCAATATTGCAGGTTGCCTCTTCAGATCAGCAATCTATGATTCTAAAGAGACCACCCGCTCACACCTCTCACAGCGGTATGCTCCTTGGAACAGCTGCTCCAAGTGCATATACATGTGGCAAGATGTGCATTGAGTGGCATTTTCAATCCTGCTCATTCTAGCAACTATGCAGTTTAGAAGTACTAACAGTAAACTGTACTTCAATATGCTATACCCTGTTTAACTGCTTCTGGTTCTAACTGCACACACTTTAAACAACCAGCACTTCAAATCAACCACACAGATCAGTCAGTACACGCAAGCTCAGGATTCGTTAGAAGCCTCTGTTTAAATAGGGACACACACCAGGTGTGTTAGGTTATCAATTAACTAACCCCACCTACTGCAGGTGTGTAAGGCCAGCCAATTAACCAACCACACCCACTCTGCCTCAGGCAGGAGAAAGGGAAAAAAAAGTTACAGGCTTCATATTACAGCACACTTTAAAAATAAATTAACCCACTGCACACTCCCCCAAAACAGCCACCCCTGCTAGTATACCCAGTACTTCCCTTTCCTTCTGGTTCTAACTGCACACACTTTAAACAACCAGCACTTCAAATCAACCACACGGATCAGTCAGTACACGCAAGCTCCAACCTTTAATTTCCATATATATATATATATATATATATATATATTTCATATTTATTTTTAATAATAACGAAAAGTGTACAGTGTTTATACTGAAAAAGAAATGTTCTAAAACTTATATGTATATTTATACAGTATGTATGTACTGTATGTTTGTGTACAGTATGTATGTATATGTATGTGTACTGTGTGTGTGTATGTGTATAAACAAATTAAATATTCACTAGCGCTGAATAAGACAGACTAGCCTCTACATAAGGATCATGAATATGAATACTGGACAAACTACCCTGATAAAGTAGCCATAGCTGCTATGAAACGTGTAGGCTATCTGTCTGTGTTCAGAGTCAGTGGAATTGTTCTTTCCTGCGGTCCTGTGAGAGAGGGTCACTAACCTAGAGACTTTTCAGCTGATCGAGATGATCGTGACTACACCTGGAGGATTAATTGCCACTGATGCCGGATGCCAGATACATATCCAGGATACAACACATTCGGAGCAGACGGTGATGGTCTTGGGAAGGATACTCTCCAGAGGACAGCATACTAATCGAGTTAATGCAACTCAGCAACACGCTAATTGCAAGACTGTTTGTGAGTGTGTTACCTTGAGTTTTTATGTTATTTTTAGTTTTTTACATTAAATAATGCACTAAGTTTTTTTTGGTAGTTATTCATTAGACTGTGATGGTGCCAATTGAGACATTGGGCCTTATTCAGAAAGCCTCGATAAGGCCCTTATCGAGCACTTATCGACCAAAATGGCTACTGGTATTCAGATAGCCTCGATAAGTGCTCGATAACGGCCTGTATCGACGCAAAATTTTATCTCCGTCCGAAATTCGCTGACTGAGCAGCGATCAGGCCCTTATCGACCATTTTCGGAGGGTTGATAAACTCCCGCTATTCAGAGACCCGCGAGTCGGGTGTCGCGGCCCATCGCAGCCCATCGCAGGCTTAAAAAACGATTTTCTACCCAAATCCAATTCCCCACAAAATTGTTGGACAATTGGTGGGGAGATGGCCTCGATGAGCTGCGATGGGTCGGGACTTAGAAGAAATCAGGCCCCTTTCCTGCCTCGGATTGATGCCGGGGGTCTCCGGAGCTGCTAGCCATTAATAGCAGCTCCGGACCCCCACGGCATGCATCCGAGGCAGGAAACATGAATGTACAGCAACTTCATTACCTTAGCGGCTAACCGCTAAGGCAATGAAGGGGTTAAACACCCGTGCCAGGCTTACTGTAATAAACATACAATACAATGCAATACAGTGGCTATCGGGGGTGGGTGAAGGGGGAATTTGGCCCTTAGTGGCTGTTTAGGCATTGCGGGAGGGTTGCGGGGGGGGTTAACCCCTTCATTACCTTAGCGGTTAATACCGCTAAGGTAATAAAGGAGTTAACCCAACCGCTACCCCCCCGCAAGGTCTAAACACCTATCCTTAGGGCTAATACCCCCTTCACTCACCCCTGAGGCCTAAGCACCCACCCCAGACTGACTATACCCACCCTATACCCATTGAGTAGTATAGTGGTACATCATACCCATATAATAATAATATGGGCATGATAAGCCTCTATAGCACTCAATGAGCACCCTAATAAAAATACAGTAATACACAAGACACACAGTAATAAAACCTAACTATACTCCCAAAAAACACACTTCACTAAATAAAATCAGTAGCCAGCTAATCCAATCAATAGAAGCAATTACAACATCAACAATGAATTAATTAAACCATTACCCAATCAAACCAATTAATCCCTAAAGCAACTCAAAATGAATAGTAACACTAACCAATGTAAACAATGAATTAATCCTACATTAATTAATGTAACCATTAAAAGACAAATAAATGTATTAAAACTATCTCTGAAGTATCCATAAAACACATTAGCTAACATAATATAACTTGAAGTACAAGCGAACACCAATCGCAAACCTTTTAATACATTAACCATAAACAAACAATCACTTCCACATCATTAAATGCAATAACAATCGAGAAATGCCCCCCAAATATTGGCATAATAATGTATTAATCTGTACCCGAAAGAGGTACAGATTAATATATTACCAGTCAATGTGCCTCCCCCAAAAAATCAAAAAACACACCCAAAAAATAGACCTGTATAAAGAGACATTTACAAACATAGAATATTTTACTTACCATTAGAAGCGGTGGCCCTCCGACTCCCGGGGTAACAGGAAGCTCACGTACCTTGAAGGCCTCCAACAGCATCCGATGCCATCATCCATCAGGATCCGGCTCAGGTACCCCAAACTTCTTTTTTCTTTCTTTACTCACCGTCTTCTTGGAGTTGAGAATGGTCTGAACCTCGTATTCTTGTTGACCCTCTACCGCGCGGATCAGAGGCAAGTGTGACACATCTACCTAACCTGATATACCATAGTTCTCTATCTTTCTTCAATGCTTCCATCTATACTGTAGTTCCTAAAAGCTGTCATTTTTGCTTTCATGATACCTGCAACAAATCTTCTGTGTTGAATACACCAAGCAGCCAATCAGGGCCACGGAACTGAAGAAGCCGGGACCTTCTCCACCTCATCCCACTTAGGTACACAACGGACTTGTACTGGACCAGAACGCCGCACGGCCATCCTGAAAGTACTGAAAGGTAAGAGGAGAAAAAAGTATGTCGGACCGCACCCATTGAGGTTAAAAGAGGACAAGTTTTCACCAGAGCTGATGGGCTACAGTATATAGGCCTCGCGTTGTTCCCCTCCCCATCTCAACCTTCCGAACATTCCCTCCATCTCTCCCCTTTCCCAGTGCCTCCAAACCAGTTCCCACTCATTATTAATCCCCTTAAGAACCAATCACAAGCATCCCACTGGGCCAAAATCATGGGTCCCATCCTTTAAACTCCCCAGGGGCTGCTTTATGGCTTCTAAAAATCTGCTCCAGATTGTTTTTTTGTGTGTTTTTTTTTTTTTTAACAATTAATGCCTGGAAGAAGTAGACAGTTCCTCTCCTGCTGGTATTACATCTTCTGGTTCTCGAGTGGCCCGGCTTTGGAAGCAATTACTTAATTGCACAAAAATCTTAAGAGTTGGTAATACTATGTCATAAATATTGAAGCATAGAATATCTTGATCTCTAATTACAAATGCTTGATGAATCCAAACTCTCAGAGTAAAGGCACATTTCCTTATTAAATTAATATTTTTGATTGGTAACTTTTTACTTGCTATTTACAGTTGTTCATAAAACAGCAATAGAGGAGGTTTTTTTGGATTATTGTAAACACACAATAGTTGAACAAGAAACCATTTGACATTTTTACATTTTTATAAAGATGACCCAATTTTATCCAGCAGAGGTGAAAGAGCTGGACAGGAGACTGTTATCAGTAGAGCACAGGAGATGAGCAGGGGCATAACGAGAGAGAACAAAGCTGACATGTAGGAAGGAGCAGATGAGTAGAGAGCCTTCAAGGTACAGTAAGGAGGAGAATTTTGTAGGTAATCTGAAATTTGATGGCAAGTCAGACAGTGATTTAAGGAAGAGATAAGCAGAAACTGTTTTGAGAGCAAATTAAATTATTTTAGCAGCAGAATTTTGGATAGAGTACAAAGGAAAAAGTTGTGAGGCAAGGAAAACTGTTTCCAACATTTTACAATAATCCAGATAGGAGAGGATAAAGGCATGTATTAGCGTTTTTGCAGTAGATTGAGATAGGAAAGGGTGGGGTCTTGGCAATATTACGGAGGATGAAGCGACATTAGAAATATTTTAAATGCACCTGTGACAGTGAAGGGGTCCCCAGTCCAGTAAATAAAGGTATTCTGCCTGGCTGGGTGCCCCTGAGCCATATTGAGGAATTGTGATTGTCAGCTCTTCAACCCAGTAATGGAAGTAACACTGTTCTTTCAATAAAAATGTCTGTGTGTCTCCCACCAGGTATAAGGTGGCGAGAATACTGTTATTTCTACTGTAGAATGTATTTCAATAGCAGTGTTTTCCTGTAACCGCGCAAAGGAAAAATAGTTTTAAAACCCAGCAGCCCGCAGGAAAGTGCATAGCGTTGAGCTAACTTCTGCTAGGAAAGTCCTAGTGCACTGGGATTTGCTGTGAGCGCTGGGAGAGTAAAATCAGGGAAAAGGTTATAATGCAATTTTTATAAAGTTTCATAAAAATTGATGAATGAAAGTCCCCCTATTTTAAGGGTTCCAACATTATATTTTCATTCAGATGGCCGGAACAGAGGGAAACACTCAAGTTTTAATTGCTGTACTTTAGAAATATTTGGCTGGAAATTCCTGAGAGGTGAGCAATGCATATGTAACTAGGATTTCTAAGCCACCCTGCTGGTTTGGTTCCCCGATGTCTGGAAAAGTCCGTAGTTGAAGGCATTAGCCGACTAAAAGTGTGAAGTGGGAAGGGGTAATTCAAGTTTCTCCAATTTTAGCAAATGGTTCAGATGTCCGGCCAGCTGAGACAAAATGTCACCAGGTAAGGGGGCTTGGTCTGGTATGCTAAGCAGCAAAGGTACGAGGTTCGCGCATGCCATTAGCAAACTGTGAAGCCCTCTTCCAGGTTTTGCCAAGTAGGGGCAACCCTGGGATAGGTGGGAATATTATTCCCACGAACAAGATTGGCTGCAGAAGTTACAGATAGGTATTTTTACTGCATAAAAATCCTTGCAGTCGATCGGGAGTCAGATTAATCTAACCTGGATTTTAAACTTTGCAACATCGTAACCCAAGTCAAGAGTTCGTAAGAATTAAGGAACCCAGAACAAATTCTGTGGCAGTAGAACGAAGTAAGCAGCTGTGGAGGAGAAACAGGGGTAACGAGAGGCGCCCCTTTCCAAAGACTGTTTTCGGCTTTGTTTGTGCACAACTCCCGCTCCTGGGAAATTGTGCCTAAAGACTCTATTTCTAAAGATTTCGTTTTGGGAATAGAAGATTTCGTTTTGCTCTGTCCCAGTAAGTGTATTTCAAGTGTTTTTTTGCAAATAATCGTGTGTACAGTATGTTCATTCTGTAAATAAATTACACTTTATTTTATATCTGGCTTTGCTCCATCAAAGGATCCGGGTATTTTGGTGTTAAAAGCATTGGCCTCTTGTGACAGCACCCACTTAGTTTAGAAGGATAATTAGAAACTAATCATATTTTCAAACTTAACAGTTTAATGTTTATTCAAAGCAACCACTCAAATAATCTCTGGTGTTCATAATAAATTGTTGTGCAGAAAAAAAACACATAAGATGAAGTAATGAAATATTCACAGTGTATAAAGTTACGAGGCGAAAACAAATCTTCTTTAATGAACTTCAAAATTATTCACTAACAAGTTCTAATACAGAGATATCTATGTCTCATAGAGCTGGCAGTCTTCTGGAATTCTGCTTCTCTTTTCACTTAAACAAAACATTTTCAAGCACATTGCTTATGGCTTGTTTCATTAGTCTGTATAATACGTCCTTTGCTGCTTGGAAAGTGTGGGACACCGTCGTAGGGCTCTTTTTACTAAAAACAAAAATATGAACTTTGCTATATTTCTCGCAAAAAAAATTGCTGAAGGGGAAGGCAAAGCTGTTTCGAACATGATAAGCATGTAAATTAAGCTTATTGCAGTTTTCACCAAAGTATGCATTCATGGGCTATCAATAAGCACCAAAGAGATGCAATAATTAGAAAGACAATATTAACACTCACACTTTATTAAAGTGCAATATAGTACCGTAGCTATAAAGCCTATTTAGTGAATATTCATTATTAAGCATTAATTAACATAACTCTGTGTAGGAGTGTAGTCCTCCACACATCTGGGGGGAGCTTATGCAACTCCTCAGACTGCTATGCGGAGGTGCGGCAGCCATGATAGGACTGGCAGGAACTGGAGATAGGATATCCTCTGCTGGAGACAGGGTAGCCTTTAGAACTGTGAGGGCCAAGGTCAGAGCTGCCTGAGCCCGCGGAGCAGGAGGTACTGTGCTGGGAGGCAGTCAGGCTGTTTGGAGCTAGGACAGAGGAACCCGTAGGTCCCAGTTAGTCCCTAACCACTGTAGAGGAGTGTTGTAGGGCTGGCCATAGGTCACGGACTTTGCCTGTTAGCCTAATCGTCAGCGGAGTGGCGGAAAGGGACGGATTGCAGGGGAGGATTCCCCAGGCCTAGAGGAATGACCATGCGGCTTCCGGAAGTAAGGAGAGGAGGGACATTGTATTAGGAGGCCCTGCATTGTGGTTCAAGTACAAACAAGGAATGTACCCACATGCACCACCGATACACAGGGGAGTGTAGCGCTGCCCTCATACACACATTTGTTATCACCTTGGCAGACATCTTGTTCTCTTAGGTGCCCAAGGGATATGGTGTAATCAGGACAAGAAGGGGTATGGTTTCTTCCTTGGGATAGGGCAAAGGGGTTGTGTCGCTATTGTTATTGTGTATGTTATTATGCAAAGGTGTTGTATGATACCCTGTTGGTAAAAGGTTATACTGTTATGCTATTGTGTGGTGTTTATTCACTGGACAAGTTCCTGTAAGGGGCTATCTCCTCTGCGTCAGGATCCTCACAGGTAGAGGTGCTGAACCCTGCCTTCCAAGCTCCCTACAGTACAGTATAAGCGGAGGTTCAGCCTCCTGTCGCCCAAACAGGTTAGCACCCTAACACCATAGTACCTGCAGATTCCCTTAGGGAGGGGATAGGGGTGTTACATCCATATTCATGTTTCTCTATAACAATATTTTGGGCTTAAAGAGGCATTCCAAGGCTGTGGATTGTTTTGTGATTTTTCAAAATATATATGGTTGAAGCAGGGGGTCTCCAAAGCGTATCCCATTAATTTAATAGTAATAATCATAGCCCAAATTGTCCCTTAATAGCTACGGGAACACTGACCACCTAAACCCTTCACCGACAGTTCACTTATGGATGTGCAACCACAGGGCATACAGTCTCTGGAATATTCTCCATTAGGGTGAGATCGACGCACGCGTGACACAAGAAGAACGCATGATTGGTGATATCATGTTATGGCTAGACTGGTAAGGTCTCAGTTGCCATATGTAAACACATTTCAGAAGATACAATACATGATGCACCTGAGTGGCCCATACAAAAGTTACCAGTACAATACATCATAGCTTATACCAAATATTAAATGCATCTAGTTATAGCAGATCATCTTTGGAATGAACATCATATTCTATACATTCAATTTTACTCTAGTTTGATTTTCTAGATTGTGGCACTCATATCCAAGAACCTACAGTTGTTGTCCATGTAATGCATTCAGTTTTACAATTGCTGCAAATAAAAAAAAAGCTATATATTAATATGACATTACTGGCACTTTCATAAAATATATACTTTATAGTTATCCCTCTTGCTAATATTTACAATTGTATCTAAAACTTATAATGTCCTTGTAAAAGGTTGCCTTCCCTATCTAGATAGCTTTACAGAAAAACCTGTGTGGAGAGCTAGAGCCCAGCACCGAGCAGCTTATTTCAGAGCAGAGAGTCCCAATTAACCTGCTCAGCTGGCTCATTACTCCTTTAAAAAACCTAAAGCTCTCAGTGCAAGGAGTCCAGCGAGACACCCTGAACTGAAGAGATCACGCAGGGACTATTTCTCTCTGACCCAGGCAGATACTGGACCACTGTGGAGAGAGGCCTGCACTGGGACTCTTTTCCCTGTCCTAGCCAGACTGGAAGAAGCTGGGGCCCGAAGGTAACTGACCTCAACCTTTCTCTGATTGTTGTTGGTAAGGGGACAAGCCCCCCACCCCATCGATAGGCTGTGGTGTAGTTTTTTCCCCCTAAAAACATCCCCTGTTCTAATAACTTCTGTACGCATCTCCTACTGTACGCATCTCCTACAGTCCTTTTCAAATGTATACTTCTTTAACAATAGTTTTATCAAAATAAAAAAATAAAACAATCTGGCGTTCTCAAATAAACTTTTTAAATATATAAAGTTGACTTTTCAGTGTTTTTTTGCCATAAAACATTTTCTTTTTACACCAACATACAGTATAGTGTAGATGAAATTGAAAAAAATATATAAGTGGAGAAAATACAATACATCATGTCGTAGTTAAACCAATAATCATACCTAGAGTTGGAGGAGGAGTTGGACACTTACATTTCCAATCCTTAAAAGCCCAACGTCCCGAACATCAGGAATGTATGCTAAGGTGGTTCCTGTAAATCTGTCCTGTGGGTGTTGGATACAGGAGAGCTAGCTCTGTTGTTTATAAAGTGGGGAAGTTCCTGGCAGTCATTGGGGTGTGGGGAAATAGGAGTATATCATTATCCATAGAGGGATTACTACTCCATGTCTTGCTAACCAAGCCCCACTCACACTATTATGGAACACCCTATTTTAAAGGAATCAATGTAGTCCCAATCCCTCATTCAGTCCCCTCGGGGCTGCAGAATTAATCGTGTATGTGCATTTAGCCTCACTTTTTAATAAACGGCTTTCCCTATCACCTCATCTTGAGGACAGTGTCACCTGGTCGATTAACTGGTAACCCACAGTATTATTCTGACAAGTGCCAACTTATATCTAAATAAAACGAACAAGTGGCCAATAATTCTACACTTCACAGCAATTAAACCAGCTCTTAGATTTGTACTATATTCAATCTGTGAGTGGCACAGTCTACTGCTTAACAGTTTGAATACATTTGTAATTACACATTGTCGCTCACATCAGCGGTGCGCAAAGTTGGGGGTGCTGGATTTGTTTGGGGGGGCACGGGCAGTTGCAGAGGCCCAGCACTCTTCCCTGAAGCATTTAAATTAAATGCAGAGGGATCTCGTGAGGCCTCTGCAACTCACTTACTGGGATTCTGCAGAGCTGGTAAGACGCGTTGCTATAGCAATGCAGCGTCAAATAACACCGCGGAGTGACATCACATGTCCGTCTTCATGGCAACGGGGTCACGTGACATCATGCCACGTGACCCTGCGGCGTCATTGGACGTCGCTAAACAAGGTGAGGGGGGTGCAAAAGCGACGGGGAGCAGGCAGGGGGGTGCAACTCAAAAAGTTTGTGCACCCCTGGCACACACTATAGAAGGTAGAACCAACCTCCCTTCTGGTAACATAGTTGCCACCTACATAGCTCAGAAAATCAGTTGCTTATTATTTGGTTACCTGATGTAGAGTGCAGTATACGATCAACTGCAACTGTATTATATGGTTTAGAAGGTTTATATCCTGAGATAATACGCTGTTAAGGCTGACAAATAAAGTGTGAATAGAGTTAATTGTAGTTACCTACAGTACTTCTCTATATCTGTTTTGGATATTACCAATGCACATTGGTAGTGCTACTAATTAATATGAGAGTTTTATTTAATTCTGCATACATTACACCAATTATTGTGCCTTATTTTAATATATACCCATTAAAGTATTGTTTTTTACTCTATCATCATATTTGCAATGTATTATTATAAGGAGGTGTGCACATCTTTCTGGGATCTCTTTATCTATTGTACCCTTTGGTACAAACGCTCTATTATCTATGGATATTTCCCTGGTAGCACCCACTCTATTATTAAACTTTTGGGATTTTGTAGCGAGGTTCCCGATATTTCTTTCTACTAGTTCTAAGGGATCTTATACAGTAGTTCTTCCCACAAATTGGAATTTGCAGGGACATTCTAAAAGATAGACAACATAATTGGTTATACAATTAATAAAAAAGAAAGATTTAAATTGGGAACTTTCGTATAAACCGCTTGAGGATGATTGTGTAAGTGACTTCCTAATTTTCAGAATTTTCCTGGACGTCCTGTTCCCAGCCAGAGTTCCTTGTCTGTCCACTGGATGTGCTGCTGTTTTCTGTCTGCTCTAGGTTTTCCTCTGTCTGTCTCTTCTTGGTTCTCCTGTCCTCTGTCCCTGCTTGCCTGTATAGTCTTCTGCCTCTTTGCCTTTGCTTTGGGTTCCCTGACTTCTCTGCCTGAACCTGTTCCTGCTCCTGTATTTTGTCCTGTACCTTCCAATAATGGCCCTTGCCTGCAACTAGGCCTGTCCTTTACCCTGCCCCTGCCATAGCCTCTGTCACTGTGGATTCCTTACTGCTGACCTCTGCTTGTTACCCTGACTATGATTCTTGCCACCTGCCATGGACCCCTTCCTGTGACCCCGACTATGATTGTTGCCGCCAGCCCTGGACCCTTGCTGTGAACCAGACTACGCCTTGCCTGCCCCCAGCTGTTCGGTCATTGAGGTCCAACCTGCACCTGAAGTCTTAATAGAAAGCAAAGGTCTTACCATGAATCTTGCTGGAACAGACTCCGAAACTCTCACAGCAAGAAACCACACACAATTGCTCCTTCATTTTTTCTGCTTGATGAAGCTTCTCCTTTCCTTCACTGGCCTGGTCAGACAAATTTGAATTTTCCTCTTTCAGACTTGCATTCTTTCTCTTTACAGTCTCTAAATATTTCAGGGCATTCTCATGGGTTTCCTTCAACATACCCAGCTCTGTGTTTAGACAATGGCCCTCCTGGTGTGAGTGTTCCACCTATGTGCTGAGAGCGTGAACCTCTTGTAGAGCCTCCTTATATTTCTGTTTGAGGTTAGCAATCAGTTTGTCAGACTTGTTCTGCTTTTCATCCATGGTAGCAATTGAGGTGTTGGCCTTTTCCAGACTAGTCGTCACCTCCTCCAACTCACTGCGTAAGAGATGCTCTGTTTTCTTCAAAGACTCGTACTCTTGTATACCTGGGAGTATACACCTCTGTACCTCAGCGTAAGCTTCTCGCTCCTTATCCAATCATTCCTGCAGGACATCATAATAATGGTGGGCAGTTTGGAGTTCACAAATTAAGGCCTCTTTATCCTGGATCAAGGATTCAGTTTCCCTTTGCTCCTCCTTTTCCTTTGCCACCGTTCCCGTGATGATTCCGCCCATCACTCCGGGCTGCAGCACATCTCGGCGCCTTTCTGACGCATGTTGTCCTGATATCGCAGGCTCAAGTGGTTCGGTCACTTCCTCTGTGACTTGACAAATACTTTCCTTTTTTCTTCTTTCTCTTTGCTTTATTAGCTCCAGAGACATCAGTAGTACAGGCCACACACTCACTGGTATCAGCTTCCACATCTTGCTTACGCTCACAACGCACAGCTGTTTGTATTTGAAAATTTGGGACCACACGTCTTCCATGTGACCTACTTCATGACAGGCCCAATATACAGTACTAAAGTAATCTGTTGGTACGAGTCATCATCATCATTATATGGTCTGAAGGGACACTGTTTTGTATGATTACGTACAATGCAAAAAAAACATTTCACCTCGGCCATTTTAAAAACCCGGCAGGGAAAATTTGACACTCAGCACTTTGCTTATGGTGTTAGCTTTTTTCTCTTTATGTCTAGACATACTTTTCAGGAGCTTGCTACGTAGCCCACACAGTTCTCAATAAATAACAATATGCAGACACATAATGGCCATGGAAATGCTTTGAGGCATGTGAAAAGACGCAACTGAACGAGTTCTCAGTTGTGAAATGGTTACAGAAAAGTGAACTGCAGAATGCAAGAAATAGATTTTGCCGGCATGACGAGATCAGATAATGTCAGTGTATAACTGATATTATCCCGAATGTAGTCAGTCAAATGGAAACATGAACAGGCTCTGTTTGTTAGTTTTTCTTACATCTGACTTCAGGGGTGCTAGCCAATTACCACGTGAAGAAATTGTATACTGATTCACTGCTATGTGTTTTGGCCTGTAGAACCATGGAAAGTGAAATCTTGCTCATTGTGCCCATGGAAGGAACAAAACTCGTTGTACCACAATGTCAATGGGTCGCAGTTTACACCTGCAATTTTCTGTTATTCATTATTAATCCAGCGTTTAAACATGGTTATAAGTGGCCTCAAGCTTTATGGAAAAAGTACACGTTGTAAGCATTAGCCAGAAGGTTTCTATATTTTTTTGCTAATGTTTTAATGCTCTTAAGGATTTTCTTGACATAATTTGGATGTTATTTTATTTTCATTTTCTTCAGTAGTAGTACAGTAGGGATTATTGAACGAATGCCAAATTGAACATTGAAACCAGGTGCTTGTATTGGCAGAATTTAGTATGACACCTGCAAATAGAGTTACGATTACATCATGTGTTATGCCCAGATCCCACAAAAGACTCTATACTTCATCTCAAGTAACATTATAATTTTCAATTTGAGACTTCAGACAATGTAGCGTTGGCAAATATAGAGGTCCATAAAGCCAAATACATCAAACCTAATATATTTCACTAGACCAATGGGACCATTTTGCTTAAAAATACTCACAAAATGAAACATATTTCATGAATTTAGAACAGAAAGGAGACCTATTTGTGGAGATTTTCAGATCAAAGATTGTTGTCAGTTGCGTGTAGTACATAATCTTATAGAAGCATTAGGTACAGAAGGCTTTAAAAAAAATGGTGGGCGGTAATTCAAAGAAATCACTTATTTTTTAGGAAAGAGCAGGGACAGAAGCCAGTTTAATGCAAAAGAAAGCACATTTTAAAGGGAATGAAAAGTTCCTGGGGGGTTCAAGAAAAGTTGCTGACATTTTCAATTACCAGTAATCTTATCTTCTGCTTATAAAGCATTCAGAAATGTACTGGGGTTGTCCATAGGATTATGGCATGCATCCCTTTCTGAACAGTCTTACTGTAAAACTGACAGAAATGAAGTGTCTTGAACTAGTCTATAAAGAAGCATACGTTTTACATTTTATGCATTCCCAATAGCAGGAGTTCTCAAACACTGACCAATCAGTGGCAATATTTATGTACATGACCACTATAATAACTTACTTTAGATCAAAAAAGTAGAGAAACCTGGAGCTACATTTACCAGTAGTATGCTGATAGGTCTGAAGGAGGCTCTCTGCAATATTCAAGGATTTCATGTTCCACTCCTAAAGTCTTCACAAACTATTCGTATTCTGCATACCCAAGCTTGAGAACCCACTGCTCTATTGGGCAGAATGGATCGTTCCTGACCAATTACATGCCATTGTGGGACTCTGCTTCTTCAACAATTTAGCTCTTTCAAACCTTGTGACGTGAATCTACAAACTTGGAATAACAATACTGTCAGTGAAACAACCAAATCTTTATTATCAAGAATAATATTACATCTCATATAATGTGTTAAGTGTCATCCTTTAGATAAGACAGTAATACAAATAAATTAAAACTTTGGCATGAGAAAAAAAGACAGAATAAAGTGAAAATTTTCATATAAAGCTCCTTCAAACATATTTTTTTGTCTAATTCTTTCCAGAAAAAAAGACTTGACTCTTAAAGATGAGTTAGCTTCAAATATAACAAATTGAAGTGATAAAGGCGCTCAACGTTTGATCCCTTGTATGATTGTAATAAACAAATGAACAGTATGGGACATAAGGGTATGTGAGAGAAATAGAAGTAAAGTCCCCAAGAGAACCAATAATCCCTGAAGGGCAAGAAAAAAGGCTAAAATAACCTAGATCAAGCCCTCATTGGGATGGTTTCTGGACTCACAATAAGTATTCAATAATGAATAATACTCACAAAATCCCTTTTTCCATGTCCTATGAGGCGTGCAGCCTAGTAGAGAGATGCTGGTCTCTGTAAGCAAATAGAAACAAGAGAGAAAACCAGCGCACTGCAAAAGTGGGTCCCAAGCAAATGAATAGTAAAAATCTTCTTTATTGTAAACATAAAGTGTATGTTTACACGAAACGCATAGGAGGGTGTTAACCTCCACTTTTAGATGGATTAAATAAAGAAGATTTTTACTATTCATTTGCTTGAGACACACTTTTTCAGTGCGCTGGTTTTCTCTCTTGTTCCTATTAGCTTCAAATATAGACAATATTTATCATCTTTCTTAACACAATGTCATGGTTAGTTGCCATGTACGGCCAAATAAATACATTCCTGTAAGTGTTTGCACATAAAATATATAAAGGGTGATGTACAGTATTAAGGCAAATTGATGCAACTTGAGTCATTTTCATCTTTCATCTCATCTAAATTGGGATGTTTGGGATTTGGGGAGTGTCAATGAGAGGAACTACATCACTCAGATTATAATGAGATGTATCAAAGTCTGCATCTCCATGCAGCCTTTTTTTCTGTTGTATTTGTGTCAAAAGATCCACCAGTTCTGCCGTACAGTTGCATAAACCATTATGTCTAACAATTTGTGTCAAGTGTAAGGAACACTTTATTACATTTATATCAAATGCAAACAGAAAATTGAGCAATGCTTCAACACAAACACACTATCTCTTTACATTGATACGGCTACCCATACAGTTTAAATGTAAACAAATGTTACTTTTCATTAGTGACTGAACATACACAAAATACCATGTAGTGAAGATATCAAGGTGCTTATTAAAGTAAGCAAGTGGCAAAAATGTTAACATTAGTATCTTCTGTCCTTTGCAACTACAGATCTGTCCACACTCACTGTTTTTCGATGCCACAATCGGTTGTGGCCGCCGGACCGCACTGCAAAACAGTAAGCGGCCCTGTTGGATTAACGCTGCGGTGGTCCATGCTTGATGAAGAGTTGGGAGGCTAGGCCTCTTACCAGCCTCTGACCCAAAGTCCAAAGAGGTACCTGTTATCGGGGGTTCTTTCCCTCAGTCCGGGTCTGGGTTGGTGTCCATGGAGTGCACCCTTTGGCGGGATCCCGTGACCGCTTTGCTTGGAATAGAGGCGCCAGATACAGGCTTCCTATTTGGAGCCCAATGTAGACAGGGGTTAAGGCCATATCACAGATACAATCTACATGAATTTTTAAGAATCCGCACTCAGATTCCATATTGAATCCAAAATGTGCTCCGCGGATTATTAACAATTTATTGTCATCAGAGAAATAAACACAAATTATAGTTATAGGAGTTCCTGTATCATTTAATGATCTCTCTCTCTCTCAATAAATTTTGCACATCTCTATTTAATAGCTAACTCGTGGTTAAAAAGAGTGCAAGCTTTCAGGACCACAAAAGTCCCTTCCTCAAACTGTACTGTACACCATCCTACTGTAAATATTTTGACTTTCTGTACTTTAATAAAGGAGATGTTGCGTGTTTTAAATTTTATTAATAAGGATTTTTTTTTACTAACACCATACTGTTGTGCTGTAAATGTTTTGACTTTCTGTACTTTAATAAAGGAGATGTTGCGTGTTTTAACTTGTATTAATAAAGAAATGTTTTTACTTACACAAGACCTGCACAATTCCAGTCCTCGAGGGCCGCAAACAGGCCCGTTTTTCAAAGTTATCCTGAAAACCGGGCCTGTTTGCGGCCCTCGAGAACTGGAGTTGTGCAGGCCTGACTTACTGTTCTGTACACCATCCTACTGTAAATGTTTTGACTTTCTGTACATAAATGCTTTTCACTAGCAGTAAACCATACACCTGTTAACATAGTTTGTTCTGACCCCCCTCCCCCCCCACTACCACACAATAAAAGTTTTTTTAACATTTCTGCTGGATTGTAGCCCCTGTCTATATCACTGTAGCTGTGCTCCGCTCCTGGATTCCACGGACTGCTTCTTCATACACCTGTTAATGTTTTGAATTGCTGTACACTTTAAATGTTTTTAAATTGTATTTGTAAATAAATGTTTTTGTACTTACTCCACCAATAAAAGAAAATGTTGATTTGTTTTAAATTGTTCCATTGTCTCCTTTTATACTGTAACAAAATACAGTGTTTCTAGAACATACAGTACTGTCCAGGCATACTGTACAGTACTGTATTGTACAGTACTGGGCATGCCTAGTATACTGTAGGCATGCTCAGTACTGTACATCACAAGAGTATTAAAACAATACATGCTGTACGGGTATAGAATACACATATGTACTGGAATACATGTAGAATAAATGCATACTTTTTATTTTTCGGGTTTATTATACAGTATATATAAAAAAAAGTATTGTATACGGTCTGAAAACAACAGCATACTGTTTCAGGTTTTCTATGAAGCTCTCAGTTACAGTATTCTATCCTAATTAATAACAACGGCCACTAAACTGTAGACTCCGGTACGTGGCTTTTTTAAAAACCGATTCAGCAATGTGCAGGCATTGTTACACAAAGCGATATTATCCATCGAAATCCCTCCATTTGCCTTTTCCGCATGAGATGACAAACTTTTCATTTCTGAGGAAAAACAAAAGTACAAGTTTTACTGTAATGGTCAGTCAGTCCCCTAAAGAAGTTCCCACAGTCAGTCCCACCAATAATTTTCTCGGGGGGCGTCTCCTCTTCACATGCGCATGTGCCTACTGTCGATGTGATGACACGCATATGCATTTCAAGAAGGTTCCAATGCGCATGCGCCTAGCGTTCCACCAATTGTTCAGTATCTACTGTAGAAGCTGCTCAGCCAATGATATTGCTTACAGGAGATATTGCTTACAGGAGAATCGCTTGACTGTGCATTGAATTGATATTTCAAAAACAGAATAAAATACAGCAACATTACTCACCATAGACTTTGCCAATCAGCTGGCGCCGAGCCACTGCCAGTCCCGTATTCTTGATTATACATGTAGTTGACAGTTGACAGCGGGACTACTACACCCGTAGTCAGCTGATGAGGCTGGAAATCGCTTAGGTACATGCAAGCTTGCTGGAATCTGTAAGTGAAATCCGGCTCAGGCTGCAGGTATCCGGGCGGGGACAGACAGCAAGGGTTGCCAGTCACCAGGTTTTCACTGACGGTCGGACCGTTATTGGAAGCCGGTGCTGGCGCATTGCTTGCCTACGACTGACATTTCTTAGTTGGTTTTAACATGACCTTTCGCCTTTTGAAGTCTCCATGATCATAGATATGGGAAAAATCTGGCGATACACACCAATACCCTCCAATAACACCGGGATCAATACGAAAAAAACACGGATCGATACATAACTTTTTTCTTATTGCACGCTTCCACACATGAGAATCTGGTGAAAATTTGTAAAAGTCATAGTTTTCGATAAAATACTGATAAATTTGACCAACTGTTGCCATCTTATCATCTGTTGCATTAATCGCGGCCCATATTAAATAAGGGTACTTTCTGTCGGGTTTTTGGAACACGGACTGCGGTGGTGCACTCATGTCGGGACTTTCAGGACAATAAAACACCAGGCACTGTGCATGTATTTTTTAATATGAAAAGCCTAAATTGATACATTATTGTAACTTCATCAGTACCAAGGCCAAATTACAATGGACCACTGTGGTATTCTTTTAAACACCTGGAAGTCGACACATTACTGAAGCGCATGCGCATTACAATTCATGAATATCTGCCACCTGGCGGATACGCGAAGAATTGCAACCAATTAAATCCGAACCATTATCAATAAACACATCAACTGCTGGGTGACGCCGGCATGAATGCAACATGAATGCGGTATGAATGCGGCATGAACATGGTGAAGTGCGGTGAAGTGCGTGGCATTCGGAAAAAATCCCCGGAAAAATTCGGAGATGTTGGAGAATAAATGGGGCCGCGGCTGTACTCTTTCCTAAATCTGTCTCAGCGTCTCCCCTCCTGAAATCACTCTCCTGGCTTCCTATCAAATCTCGCATCTCAAACTCAATTCTCCTCCTCACTTTTAAAGCTTTACACTCTTCTGCTCCTCCTTACATCTCAGCCCTAATTTCTCGCTATGCACCATCCCGACTCTTGCGTTCTGCTCAAGGATGTCTTCTATCTACCCCCTCTGTATCTAAAGCCCTCTCCCACCTTAAACCTTTCTTACTGACTGCCCCGCACCTCTGGAATTCTCTTCCCCTCAATACCCGACTAGCACCCTCTCTATCCACCTTCAAGACCCACCTTAAGACACACTTGCTTAAAGAAGCATATGAGTAGCACCGTGGCTAATACTACACACGATACATAATGCTTGGCCCCCTACAGACGCACTTACCTGAATGCCCTCCTACTGTCTTTGTACGTTCTCTCCACCAATTAGATTGTGAGCTCTTGGGAGCAGAGACTCCTCTTCTACAATGTTACTTTTACGTCTGAAGCACTTATTCCCATGATCTGTTATTTGTATTATTTGTTATTTATATGATTGTCACGTGTATTACTGCTGTGGAGCACTATGTACATTAATGGTGCTATATAAATAAAGCCATACATACATACTATAGCACTCAATGGGCACCCTAATCAAAATACATTAATGCACAATAGACACAAAAATAAAACATTCAAAACCACCGAAACACCCCAATTCAATAAATAAAAACACTAGCCAGCTAATGCAATTAATAAAAGCACTAACCAGCTCAATAAGGAATTAATTAAACCATTAACCAATCAAAGCAATTAATTAATAAAACAATAAGGAATTAATTATGCCACTAGAGAAAAGTTTTAATATATACACACGATAATGCAGGAAGTAATGCAGCATAAATGCAAATGAATATACATACAAAACAGTAGTGATTGGGGTGAATACACTAGGAAAAATGGAGTAAGACAATACACAGACACAAATAAAAGGGACAAAACACAGCAGGGGTAGGGTAATCAGGGGGGCAATGTTTCGGGGGGGGTCACCCCTTTCTCAAGCCCGTTCCCCCAGGTCTTGGACGACCATAAGGTACTTCCCTTTTACCCTAGTACCCCAATGACCAGAGCAGAACTCAGAGACCTAAAGAATATCAGTGCAAAACTTAAATCAAGCAGAATCAGTCCTGGTACTGCACCGACACACTTTATTCGAGCAAATACCCAGTATGTACCTGGCAGATACCTGGAATGCGCCGCTCCTCACCTCTGACAAGCCCCGTTGCGTTTGCCTTCCCAGCCTGGGTTCATGCCTGGCTGACGGGCGGCTGATCTGTTAAATGATAATGATTAGGATTTAATAGGCTGCAATGCTTCGCGTGTCTACCAGATGGCATAAATTCATGAATTGTAATGCAGTATATATATATATACTGTGCAGTATTGCAGCCAGCGGGAATAAAATGCTTCAATCCCTGCCTGGAAAATAACCCAATGCACTCGGGCAGAAAACAGTCACAAACCTCAATACACCCGGGTATACCCAAATTCGTGGGACTAGCCGAGCTCGAATAAAGTGTGTCGCCAGTGTACATCACAGAAAGTATGAATAACGGAAATCAGACCATCAGGTAAAACGACCATGTATCTCTCCTAAGTTTTCTCTCTGCCTCCAAAGGTGTGCTGCTACCCTACCCTTACCTGATGGTCTGATTTCCGTTATTCATACTTTCTGTTATGTACCCAGGACTGATTCTGCTTGATTTAAGTTTTGCACTGATATTCTTTAGTTCTCTGAGTTCTTCTCTGGTCATTGGGGTACTAGGGTAAAAGGGAAGTACCTTATGGTTGTCCAAGACCTGAGGGAACGGGCTTGAGAAAGGTGTGTCCCCCCCGAAACATTGCCCCCCTAATTACCCTACCCCTGCTGTGTTTTGTCCTTTTTTTTTGCGTCTGTGTATTGTCTTACTCCCTTTTCCCTAGTGTATTCACCCTAATCACTACTGTTTTGTATGTATATTCATTTGCATTTGTGCTGCATTACTCCATGCATTATCGTGTGTATATATTAAATCTTTTCTCTAGTGGCATAATCCGTGGTGCTATATTTTCCTTAAGTCAGTGAGTGCTGGGACTTGTGTTTGTGACTATTGTTTAGGAGGGTTTGGGGTCCTCCTAGTTCTGTTGGCACCCTGCAGGTTCATTACTTCACTTTCTGGTGAGTGCTGTCTACTCTATATATTTTTGTTTAATAAGGAATTAATTGTACCAGAAACCAATCAAAGGAATTAATTAATAAAGCAACAATTAATTAATTGTAACAGTAACCAATCAAACCAAGTAATTAATAAAACAACGATGAATTAATTGTAACAGTAACCAACAAAGAAATTAATTATGAAAAAATATCGGCAACACAACCATTAAAAGCATTACCCAACACAAGACATCATTAATTAAAAACGAAAATCAGGCAGCAAAATGACAAACAATTACATCCACATAATAAACAAACATAGAAAAAAATCACCATCAATACAAAGCAAGAAATTAAAAACAAATTATTGGCCTAATAATTTAATGATCTGTACCCTAAAGTGGTACAGATTAATACATTATCAGTCAAAGTGCAAAGAAAAAAAGAAAAAAAACACATCCAATAGAAAAACCTGTAAAAAAAAATACATTTCCAAACTTTTCATGGACAGATAGAGTTGGAAAATTTGGTACAGGGGATAAAAGGGCTGGTGAGTTTCAGATTGAAATAGAGAAACTTTAACATCACCAAACATCAGCGAACTTCAGACAATGGCTCACACCCTTTGGCAGCCCTTTGGCTGCGCCAATGTCTGTCCATCTCTGGGGTGTGCAAATGTACACTGAAGGGGTTCAGGTTGACTGCAGCTGCCTATTCAAAGCTCTTTGTCCTTTTGGCTCATTAACATTCCAATGGGTGGGGTTGACGTTCCAGAAAGTATAAGCAAATGTTAACCCTTAGCACGCTGGTCCTGTGCAGAGGGGAGCATCTCTTGGGGACCCCCATCAGGTGTCCTCTTTTGGGGCAACACAGATGTACACGATTTTACAAGTTAGACTTTGCAACACACTTACCAAGTTATTTGATTGGTATTATCAATATGTGAATTTCAACTAAATTGTAATGATCATATTTATAGAACTCTGGTTCATGATAATTTGGACATAAACAATTTGAAGAAATTATTTTACCTGTTTTCTATACCATGAACTAGCTAGCACAAATTTGATGAGTTTATTTACCATGTTACTTTTCAGCTACTGTATAGGACTTATGAGTACATCATTAGAATATTATTTTCCACTTACCTGAACTTACTGCATAGATTACAAATGTGAGCCAACTACTAATGCAAACTGTATGTGCAAATATGTCAGGTTATTATGTACTGTAGTCAAAGTCATTAATGATTTATGGTTTAACTCTCGAATGAAGTGGTATAAAAAGATATTAATGGTGACTAGCTGCTGCTTCTAGTCTAAACACTGCAGGTTTGGATTGTGCGATTTACTGTCATGTTAGACTTGCATCAGAAGCCCTAGAAGTGGAAATGTTGTACTGCACTATCGTCTCATTATTATAAGATTAAAAACATCAAAAGTTAAGGGAAACATGATCAGCAGTAATCACACCCCTAAATAGATTACATTTTCTTATGTCTTTGGGCAGTAAAGTGAACCATGCAGCCATATCATATATACCTTCTATTGTTGACTGGACAGCAGCTGCATTAGCTCACAGGACCAAAGTAAGCAGGATCTGGCAACCATACAGACAACAAATCTGATTCTGCAGCTGCTGTATATGCCAGGGGAAAAAAATACAATTTGGCAGCATTCTTCATAAGTCCAAGGCAACATTATATACCACCTGTGGTTGCAAAAGGAGAATTTCAACCACTCTACATCAAAGTAGAACTGTACGATAATTGACAGACAATTTTAAATACATCTTGTCTTGTTTCAGATTTTAATATTCTTTAGATATTTGTGCCTGCCTTTAAATCACCAGTCAGCAGTACTCAGCTTATACAGAACATTTGGACATGGTTTTTATAGGTGTTATCTGTTTGGTAGCACTCTCAACAAATCTTCAGGTTTTGAAACATAAACAAAATGGCTGGTGGTTTGTCTTAAAGGAAAAACTGTTAATTGTCTGCATCACGATATAATAATAATTTAATATCCTTCAAAGAACAACAGAGTTCCAGATATTTGTAATTCTTTAAACTTTGAAGTGATGAAATCATTAAAACAAGGGAAAATACTGTATGCCAGACTTTCTCAGAAGTGCTTACTGTGTAAAAGATGGCATTTTTATGGCAGCAGACACAATGTACAGTATCTCAGATCCCAGAAGCATTTTAATAGGATGAAACAGCAATGTGTTTCAGATGCATTCTCATTTCTTTCCTAAACTAGCCTAGGACTGTAGAATATTATGTACTGGGTTATTTAGTCATGGAGGATGTCTTTGGTAAACTAAATGAAACTGGTAAAGTTAACTAATTTGAAGATGTAATTGGGCAATAACAATCAATTATATGCAATGAGACTAAATATGGCACCGTTCCTGAATCCTAATTTATATGGATACATTTTCTGACACGACACTTTTCTTCACATGGAATAAGAAATGGAGGCACCACTACCGTTCTAGTCCCATTTGTCCATGGCCGCATTAAGAAATCATGGATACTCCAAACTAGAGAGAAGCCATCATGAGGAACTCTGGGAAATCAATGTCAGCTGGAATGGATAAGAATAGTATGAAGATTTTTTCTGGGAGTACTATCTCCTTTTTGTGATGCTTTCATGGAGCGGTGTTGCTGCATCATCCCATACATACCATCTTCCATCTTGGCGGCTTTTGGATGCCTGGGGAACATTAAGGAGAAGCTGGGCTCACACCTATTGCAGTAAATCCCCATGCCTTACACAGAGATTGAGTGTGCTTATTTTCTACCAATAAGTTTCAAACAATGAATTGCTTGTGATTGTACCTTCATCTGTTATGCAATCAGCTTTCTATTATAAAATTGATCTGTACTATGGAGCGTACGCTTTCTTTTATATATATATATATATGTAGCCATGCTGTAAAATGGACTGCAGTTTCCTTTCCTGCTGGCAGTAAGGCCTGGTATGTTACAGGGATGCCAGCAATAATCATGGAGGTTTGCCCTCACACCCTGGTGAGGTGCCCTATGTGTGGATGGGAGTGGCTACATACTCTGAGTCCACCGTTAGTGACATCAGAGATGTGCCTGCCTCCTGAGAGATATAAGGCACAACACTGCTCAAAGTTAGTGTGTTGGAGTAAGGAGCAGGTCTGCGTTGAGACCTGGGGAAAGAGGGCGCTAGTGCTGTAACTAGTGGTCCTATACTAAATCAATCAGCATCAAGCTATCAACGCCATACTGTGTCCAGGGACCTGGCACAGGGGTGATCTCCCTGAGGGGAGAGGGGATCCCACTCCATTGGGAGGGTGTACCTTTGAAGGGATCACACGCCAAGATGTGCGGCTGAGTTCATTACTGCGAGGGGCAGCTAGCCCATACTGCAACTACAATAAAGATGCTCAAGTTCAACATATCCTTGCTGTGTGGCTGTGAAGTTCTTACACAGGAGGAGGCACCAAGAAGGAGTTCCTCATCAGAACCATCTCCTTGCGGACGCAGAGACCCTGATGAGGTGGAGGCGCTGCACTGGATATAGGTAGGACTCAAGCACACTACCTCAGCTGCCTGTCTGGGTTGGCAATCCCCACACAACATCATGCGGGAGACTCAGGAGTCCTGTTGCCAACAGGTGCGCCACCAGACACGACCATGTAATGGGGACTGGTTAGACCACAGGAGCCAATGTGAGATTGGGTGGGTCAGGCTAGGCCAGAAAATCCGTTACATTTGGAGGCGCTGCTGAGAGGACCTGTCAACAGGACAGGCTTTTGCTAGGCACACTGGGAAACAGGAGAGTGTATGCTGCCACTTTGTGCTGTGTTGGGACGGACCTAGGGGTAGTCAGGGGGCTGATGGAGTATTGTCAGCTCGCAGGGACAACCTAGGGGCCTGAAAGGAATTGGGGGTTTGGAGCCGGGCTATAGCTGTCCTAGTCACCTTGAGGTGCTAGTTGGTAGGATGCCTGAAGGGATAGCCTGTTAACGAGGTCAGGAATTCTGAGAGGGTCTGCGCTAGGCTAGCCAACAGTAGGTAGACGCCCAAGTACTGCATGGAAGAGCCAGAGTACTCTAGCCCATTCCAGACCACTTACTGAAGGGAGCACAGACTGGGAGGAAGGAGATACAGCAGACACTGAGAGAGTGAGCTTAGCCTGAGGTAGTGCAAACACGAGTCCAGCCTATATTAGGTACACAAGGTGGTGCATCAAGGCAATCTTTATTGTACCGGTATGGCGGCTGCCCCGCAGAGAGGAGCTCCATGTACAATCACAGTAAATACAGCGACCAAATGGCGACCGCAAGAATGGAGGATCCGCGCGGTGCGGAAAGTCCAAAATGGCGGACGGAGGCAGATGGAGGGAGCACATGTAGTGTGCGTTCCGCTGAAGAGCAAGCTACTGATGTGACTTTGGCAAGCCTGTTGTGGAGTGGTGCGAAAGCTGTGGCCGCGCCGTTTTGGTCCTGCCTGGGAGCTAGGGGTACTACCCCTGAGGACATGGAGGAGGACATTACTGTGATATGTGGAGAAAATGATGAAGTTGCCTGTCAGTCAGCATCAAACAGTTAAATGCTACCTCAACGTTCAAAGAGACTGACAGCGCGAATCAAAATGGCGGCTCCCGCTTCCCTGGGAGACCACGTGGAGCAAGTGCAGAAAATTCTGCAGATTCTGGACTTACAGAGAGTTGGCCAGGATTGGCACCAACAGGAAAAACCCACCCTGCTGGGGGTATGGCGCGAAAGCAGAAGCCGCGCCCTCATGGACAACGACTAACTTCTCAGCCCCAGTGCTGGGTCACCCGATATACCTGTGGGACCTCCCCCTAATCTCAACCAGGGGGAGTGGTTTCAAATTATGCCCTGTGGGAATGGATTCAGCTGAGCTAGGAGCTGGTGAGCCGGCCGCACCCTTACAGAAATTAGTTCCTGTAATTGGTGCTGCCTGTGGAGGAAAAGACAAAGAGGCTGAGAAAATTTGGCCGGGGATGGCGCCAAATAAATTTGGCTCGGGTGGTGGCGCGAAACCTGAGGCCGGGCCCCACAGGACTGTGAAAAGTACAGCCCTAATCCCAGGACATCCTATAAAGTTGTGGGATCCGCCCCTAATCTCCACTAGTGGGGGTGGCTTCCAGCTTTGTCAGATGAGGGTGGAGCTAGTCAAGGGAGTGGTTGGCAACGCAAACCCTGCTTGTCAGTCACGAGGAGCCAGTACGCTGAACAGACCACTACTGCGAGTACCTCCTACTGTGACTATGACCTGCAAGCAGGAAGAGAGTGCAATGGTATCTACTCAACCCTACTCAGCACCTGGAGGCTTCCTGGTGATTCGGGTGGCAGGCACTGAGACAGTGGCGTGCCTCTGCTTACAGTGCAGATTACCCGGTGGCGCCGTGGGTACAGCTGCACGCTGCCCGCAATGTGGCCTCCAGTACTTGTGGCCTATGCCCACGTTTATACCCATCCAGGCCGTCGAAGCAGTGGGAGATGCGCCTATGCTGTCAGCCAAGCTACCCGGCGCGCTCTGGAGGGAAGCTGCGGATCCCGGAGAATGGGGATCGGGGCCGGTTGCCAAAACCGAGCCTGAGGAGAAAGAAACGATCGGCAGGTGTGCTGGCCGAGAAACTAAGCGGCGGTCACCCCGACCGATGCCCCCAACCAAGGTGGAAGTGGATTCCTCTGAGGATGAACCCCTGGCGTCGTCCGGTGCAGAGATTCGGCAAACCACAAGCTCCTGTGGCGGTAATGGGAGAAAAGTGCCACTTACCGGAGCTGTCGGCGAAAAGAAGCGGGTGTCACCGGTGCCACGGAAGACCGAGAGACGGAGTCCCCCGGTTCCGGGGACCGGCGGATCCAGTGGTGAGGGTCGATCCACACCAACACCCAGGAGCGGTAAGAGCAGCCCTTGTTCTTACCAGGCTCCGATAGCTACGTCGGCGGAGGAAAGACGGTACCAGGCCCAGGCGGTGAGATCGAAACCAGCGGAGCTGCCGGATGTCGTTTTGGAGGAAGAGGTCCCGCTTGGGGACCCATCCCAAGATGGCGGAGCGTCCAGCCTCATAGATGACGTCACTTCCGGCGGGCGTGGTAGAACCACCGGAGAGACGACTACGCATCATGGATCGGGCAGTGCTTCCCGATCGCCCGGTCCTAAGAAGAGTTGGCAGGCGGCGAGAAAGGAGAGCGGTGAGACCCAAACAGTGGAGAGCCCTTGCGGTAACTCTGGACAATGTAGTGGAAGAGAGCGGGCCGGAACCCTGCAGATACCCACCGTCCGCCCTTATGCCCAACCCCACGCCCTAGCTAAAGCCCCAGTCCCGATCACGTTTTCCCAGGGGTCCTCGTCAAGTTTGGGAATGTCCGGAGGGTCCCAGGGTACCTCAGAAGAACTGACTGGGGAGAGACTGGGGAGTTTCACATCCGATGACGGGTCGGTGGGTGGAGGTTATTCGCGGGAAGTGTCAATCTCCAGCGATTGCGCTAGTGTGGTGAGCGTAACTCTAGCGAATAGGCCAAAGCGGATGGGGCGGCCTAACTCCCAATCTACCGGGACATCTGGGGTGTCCTCCTGGGGAGAGCAAGAGGAAGGGGATTCGATAGAGTCGGCCCCAGAGGAGATTAGGGACACCCGGTGGTGGGCCCCCTTATTCGAAGGTTACGTGGAGTGGTTGGACAGTACTCGGTTCCTACTAGAGAAGGAGGATGTGGTCGACTACTGGTGGGCTCGTGGGGAGTTTACTGCAGAAGAGCGGAAAAGGGAAATGCAGGAGCGGTGGTACCAGATCTACCACAATAACATAGAGCCCATGGGTCCCAGTAGATTAATGGATCCGGTAGAACCGGATGAGCCCCTATCGTGGGTGTTACCCGGAAAGGCGGGCAAAGCCAAGTTGACCCGTGTCAGTAGAGCGGAGAGGGCCATTATCACCAAGTATAAAAATTCCCATGGCCTGGAATATCCGTATGTCCCTGAACCCCTCATGCAGGAAATTGAGGACAACAGGGATAGGTGGTTGCGCGAAACCATAGAGTTATATATGGTGAACAAGGGTGGCGCCATTACTGGGCACAAGGCCGAGGAGAGAATTGCGCAGCTCATGCGGGTATGGAGTATAGGGCGGAGCATCTATAAGCACAAGGTCGTATACAGATCAGAAAATGGGCTACCGCGTGAGTACAGCATCATGGTCCTGGATATGGGGGGTCGGGAAGTTAAGAAGCCCGACCCACGTCACTATTATTAGGAGGTACAGGACAGCTGTTGCGCGGGTTAGTGCCTGCTGGTCAGGGCGTGCTTGGTACGATACTCTTTACTGTGGATTCAAATGTTGTAACCAATTATGTGTTCCATTTTTCAGTGTTTCCCGAAGAAGGTACATAAATTTAGGTCCCAGACGGGTCGTTGGGATTCACCAGGGGGAGAATTTAGCCATGCTGTAAAATGGACTGCAGTTTCCTTTCCTGCTGGCAGTAAGGCCTGGTATGTTACAGGGATGCCAGCAGTAATCATGGAGGTTTTCCCTCACTACCTGGTGAGGTGCCCTATGTGTGGATGGGAGTGGCTACATACTCTGAGTCCACCGTTAGTGACATCAGAGATGTGCCTGCCTCCTGAGAGATATAAGGCACAGCACTACTCAAAGTTAGTGTGTTGGAGTAAGGAGCAGGTCTGCGTTGAGACCTGGGGAAAGAGGGCGCTAGTGCTGTAACTAGTGGCCCTATACTAAATCAATCAGCATCAAGCTATCAACGCCATACTGTGTCCAGGGACCTGGCACAGGGGTGATCTCCCTGAGGGGAGAGGGGATCCCACTCCATTGGGAGGGTGTACCTTTGAAAGGATCACACGCAAAGATGTGCGGCTGAGTTCATTACTGCGAGGGGCAGCTAGCCCATACTGCAACTACAATAAAGGTGCTCAAGTTCAACATATCCTTGCTGTGTGGCTGTGAAGTTCTTACACAGGAGGAGGCACCAAGAAGGAGTTCCTCATCAGAACCATCTCCTTGCGGACGCAGAGACCCTGATGAGGTGGAGGCGCTGCACTGGATATAGGTGGACTCAAGCACACTACCTCAGCTGCCTGTCTGGGTTGGCAATCCCCACACAACATCATGCGGGAGACTCAGGAGTCCTGTTGCCAACAGGTGCACCACCAGAGACGACCATGTAATGGGGACTGGTTAGACCACAGGGGCCAATGTGAGATTGGGTGGGTCAGGCTAGGCCAGAAAATCCGTTACATTTATATATATATAAAAGAAAAGGACTGCAATAATATAAGTCTTGCAATAATATAATGAACCAATAATAACAAACCCTATAACTGGGTTGCTTATAAATTGTATATATATAATGTTGAAATAATCACAAATAGCAACAGATATATAATAGCTAATAAAAATAATAAATAAAATCATGTGATGCTGATGTCAAATATAATCTTGTATGTGAAAAGAAATTATGCAATGAAAAAGTATATTATTTGGATGATATTCCACAAGTAGTTAATTGTTGTGGAAATGTTTGAAAAATGAATGCATTAATTATAAATAATACCAAAAAATGATGATTGCAACAGTCTTAAATGTACAAATAGAGTCCCAAATTAAATTGTAAGTCCAACCATATATCAGTCCAAAACGATGAATGCACAAATAGGAAACAGGCAGCCTTTTTGAATGGACACAACAACCTCCCTAGGAATCTGTATAGAGAAAGAAAAAAGAAAAAAAGCGCCCAAACCTAGTGCATTACTTTACTGTTATAAAAACCAAATACAATTTATTCCAAAAAGCTCACAAAGGAACACTCACAAACAAAGTAAAAATAAAGCCATGTTATGAGATATACTCATGCTCCGATCGAAGTACAGCACTCTGCTCTTCTCCTCCTCCACTTCAAATGGCTGTATGAACTGCCACGAGTCTCCGTCCAGCAGGAACTTGTGTTTGCAGTCACCATCAGATTCTTCCTCCGGAAACAGACCACCAATGCCTTCGGTTCCGGGCAGGGGGGGGGGAACGATGCAGCAGCAGCAGGTATACAATGGTTTCGGAGTGTATCAGATCAATGCCTAAACATCAGCATCACATGCGTATGTGCGACCCAGGGAGATACATTTGGTCTCCTTCTGTGAGGTTCAGGGAGCCACGCCGCCTTCTGCGTGCTCTCCATCACCTTCACCGCTGCGGGCTCCTCCGAGTCGCCCGCTTCCTCCTCCTGCCACGCCAGAAAACCACTGAGGCACTGGTGCACGCGTGTGTGTGCCTGTGCCTAGCCTAAATGGCGCCGATCATGGGCGCGCGCGGCACGCACACATGGACGTACACACGCTCTAAATAAAGGTCCACCTCCTCACTCAGCAATTCCCTCGGCACCTGCACTTTGCCCTACCACAGTCCTCACCTTGTACACACCTCCATGCTTCAGGTACCTCATTGGACGCTCTCTCCTACATATGCTCAGCTGCCCCACTGGCAAATCGGCTGAGCATAGAACCAGTTGCATTGTACTTACCTCTTCTCTGCCTCTACAGTCTTGCCTTGTCTTGCTGTTCCCTATTCTGTGTACTGACCCGGCTTTTCACGACTATCCGCACCTCTTCAGACCTGACCTCGGCATTCGGACAAACAACCATTCTACTCTCTCCAAATCTGACCTCGGCAACTGGACAATGACGATTCTACCCTTTCCAAACCTGAACATGGCTAATAGTACCTGCAACGTTCTGCACCTCTCCTACTTTGACCCCAGCAACTATATCGACCATCCGTACCACTCCAACCCCGACCCGGCTACCCCAACCAAATCTACAATCCAGACGTGCCCTCGTGGCTGTGGATGGTGTTATATCCTTTCCGACCTCAGCACTGTGGCCCCGCCTTGTTTGTGGTAAGCACAGCGTGACACCTTCATGGGGACACAAGTTGTTACTAGTTATGTTTTTGACTGCCTGTGAGGAGCTGGCAGCAAAGTTACCTTTTTCTATCTACCATTCAATATGCCGTATACACTCTGTGGTATTAAGGTCCATAACATACAGTATCTTTATACATGTAGATCCTTGTTTGGTACCTATTGTACTTAACATGTTGATCATCCACAATGTCCTCACTTTAGGGAAATATCTGACACACAGGGTTTATTTCCACATACCTTGAGCAATTATTTGATATTTATCCAACTTGCTCTGGGTCTCCATGTGAACATCCATTTAGTGTTCCGCCTACCTTTAGATATGCATATATATATGCATATATCCACGATGATCCAATACCTTATCACTGGAGATTTTTAACATTCACTATATATAGCGTTTCACATTGTTGATTATATGTTAATAAAACTTTATTATATTTTCCTTTTATGTTAATTATCGGTCTGAGGTTGGGCTCTTGGGTATTTAATTCCCAAATCAAATTATATTTGGGCATTATACCCTGAGGCTATTTAGCCCGCTTACTCCAATCTCTATTCCATCTTGATTGAGTGCACATTATTAGGGACTTTTTTGTGATCCCCTTGGGGATCATTTAGGTTTATATGCATTGATGTTTTCCCTTTATGCATCTTCAATTTTATATTTGACACACTGATTATTCCTAATAATTCCCATTGATATTAACCTTTTAGTTCAGGAGTCGCTTAAACAAACTGGAATGTATTGACTGGTAGAGTAGAGACAGGGCAGATATTGCAGGTCTCATTCTCTATGCCCAAATATATAAAATATATATTTTTGAAATTATATTTATTATTTAAGCCAATAGATAAAGATGTTAATTTTAACGCACCTGAAACTTAGTGACTGACTGGTACAGTATTAGAGATAAGTATTAGAAGTGTGTGAATCTGTGAATCTGTTGAGATTCGCTTCTCCTTGAAAGTTTGCAAAATCCACAAATATTTTGCTACATCTTTTTGAGCCAAAAGTTCTAGCAAAAGTCCAAAATCATTCAAAATTTGCTTTTTTGCTTATGTAAAGTGGTGAATTAGCAGCCCAGCATGTTTGTTGTTGTTTTGTGTTTTAGTTTAACCCTTTGGGTACAACAAAAATAAAAGGGGGGGGGGGGGCCTTGCTCAGCTAAGTGTATGATCACGTACTAAAGGGGTGCTATCGGGGAAGTGGATAACTATGAGTTTACGAGAAGAAAGATTTCCATATGATGCACTCTAACTCTACTAATAAAACATTGACAAATAAAACCTATTTCAGTGATGGTATAAAGCTAGACATTTTTTCCAAGTAATGGTGAAATCTCTAAAGCAAACGTCCCACAAAAAATAAATCAAAAGTCAGACAGCCTCAGCTGTAGTGGGCTAATATGGATAATGCGTGACAGGTAATGTCAATACTAATATCCTGAGCTAATGGATACATATCCTATGCTAAAAATGGTGAACAAATGCCTGCACTATATACAGGTTTCTATAATAGATGAACTCAGTCTATTGTAAGACTATGGCTTCTCTAATATATATAGGATTGGCCAAATATATTACTATTGTACTTCAATATATCTCAGAGTATTTGGGGTACTTTGGCCAATGATTGTCATTATTATCCATAGTATAGTAAGAGCACCTAGTAAATAGATGTTAGGTTAAGCAAAAAATGCCCCATCCGTAGTAATCCATAAATAGATTATAGTGATGCATAGTTGTTTACCCATATTGGGGGGCTCATAGTGAGAGTATCCTGGTAATCACCTCTATGATTATTATTAAATGTGACTATATATAGTAAATCGCCAAACGGGCATGTGAGAGTTAAAAATAAAATCAATCCCTGTTCAAACAGTAGAAGATTTGAATACCCTACATGCAGGGGTGAAAAAGGAAACAAAAGTGGTGTATAAGAGAGGTGCTTGCTTTGGATAAGTTGGAATATCCCACACAGGCAATCAATATTGCCACCGGGTCAATGATAAATGCTTCACACCATCCACTCTATAATGTGGTGGTGATGTGTTAATCTCTATAGTATCAATAGTGCTAATGATGCAGTCCGGTACCAGGTTTGTGAAACCAGGTGTAGTTAGCATGGATATATTGAGCTCTGGCTATCACTAGTGGTTACCTCAGTGGGTCCACATCTTAGTTTAGCTTGCTATTTGCAGAGTTATAGGAGGGATTCTAGCTGGTGTATGCACACCATGGCTGAGACCTGTGTCTCAGTCGCGCTGACGTCTTCACCCATTTAGGTATGCATACACCAACTGGGGCCCCATGATATAATAGCTATATCTTAAAGTCCCGTTTCATTTTTCTAAGGGAGATATAGAGATTTGTAATGAAGTGAAATGGAAGAGGAGGACTCCAAAAGCTGTCAAGGGATCGTGAATGCCGGAGGAGCCGTGGCACACTGGTGATAGACCCAGGCACTCAATGTTAAACACATTTTAAACATGAAAATACATGAAATTAGGTGAAAATGCAAGTCCTATTGACTTTTTAATGTTAAGCAAACTTGTTGCGAACTTTTGGATTGAGGCAAACATGTTCACAAACTAACAATTGTAACATTTCTCTCAAGCCTGCGAAAAATTACCCTATCGTATTAAACAGTATATTCCGAGAAGGTCAGACTTGAGAAAGATCAGATGGTGGTATATCTCAGTCTTTCATCAGGTAGGTGTCTGCTGAGTGGTGTCTGCTGAGAATTGTGGGGCCTATCATGTGGGGCCTATGCACTAAGCCAGGGGTGCGCAAACTTCCTGAGCTGCGCCCCCCTGCCTGGCAGCCATAGCGTTCGCGCCCCCCCTCTCCAAGGACCTGGCGTCAAATGGCACAGTGGGTCATGTGACGTCACGTGACCCCCGCCGTGTCATTTGACGTGTTTTGCCATGTCGACACGTTACGTCTCATGACCTCTGCCATGGCGACGCATCGTTGAAGAGCCAGCAGAGAGCAGGTAAGGGATTTACAGAGGCCTCACGCCTCCCCCGACATTTAATTTAAATGCCTTGGAGAAGGGCACAGGGCTTCTGTCACCGCCGCACCCCCCCTAGAGATTCTTCTGCCCCCTTGGGGCACACCCCCCAGCTTGCACACCTCTGCACTAAGCGCCGGGGAAAAAATCGCCGGGCTGTTTAAATCGCCACTTTTGACATCGTTGCTATCACGGTATGCAAAACAACCCAGAATACCTGTGATAGCAACATTTGCAAAACAGTCGAGAAGCCGACGACGTGATGATCGACCCTCTGAAAAGGGCTCACCCAGCGATTTCTTTCTGTTGCAGAGAGAGAGAGCCGCCTCTCCCTGCCCAAATCTCGCCAGAGATTAAACATTTTTTATATAAAATGTAATACTAGTGTAGATGTGCAGGTGGTCTCCGGAGAAGAACCCCATTGATTTGAGGTCTGGGGACCCCCTGCTTCCCGAGATACTGGCCCTGTTATGGGGTTCCGGTTTCTCCTATGCATTTTATTCCCACGGTCACGTGACACTTCAATGCATAGGAGATAACGGCACCCTATAACGGGGCCTGTATCTCGGAAGCAGGGGGTCCCCGGACCTCAAATCAACGAGGTTCTGCTCTGGAGACCCCTCCTACAATATACTAGTATTAAAACCCAAATAAAAAATTGAACAAATTCGTTACCCTAGCGGCTACCTGCTATGGTAATCAAGCTGCTTTAATGTCAATTGTATTAATAGTGTGCGGGAGCAAGAGGTCTCCTGAGATGTATATTGGTGGTTAATACATATTGTAATGTTTATTTGGGCCAGAGGGAGTGAGTGAAGGACCAAGTACCTGCTTCTCTCACCCCCTCTGCCCCCAATAAAGCTGCTGTTGTTCCCTAACCCCTTCATTGCCGTAGTGGCTAGCCGCTAAGGTAATGAAGTTGCCTGTAAATGCATTTTTATTGCATGGGATTCATGCCAGGGGCCCCCGGTGCTGAAATTAATGTATATCAGCTCCGGAGACTCCCGCCATTAATCCGATGCAGATAAAATGCATTTTTTTTCTATGTCCCATCTCGCCGTTATTGGCAGCTTCTCACCACCTTCTGCCAACTTTTCCTGGGAGGAGGATTTTGAGAGGAAATCTCTATTCTAGAGCTGCGATTAGCCTCGATAAGCTAATTGGGGCTACTAGAATTGCACGAGTTTCAAAAACTGATGATAAGTGGCTTCTCGCCGCTCGTTTGCTGATTTTTTTTTCTCGTAAATTGTTTTTTTCCGAAAAGGGCTTTTATAGGCAACTTATCGGGGCTTACTGAATAGCAGTAGGCTTTTTGGCGAAAATGCCTCGGTAAGAGGCTTATCGGCACTTAATGCATAGGCCCCTGTATCTTTGCTTGCTCTTAAATAGATAGCTCAAGAATTAAACATTTGTGGACGCTTAGGATTTTTCTTTTTTAGACACTGCAACTTCAGTGTTGACACTCTCCGTATCCCCCTCCAACCCCCCATACTACTATTTTTTTTCTTTCGGCCCTTTCTCATACAGTACAATAATAAAATACATATATTTTTTAATGAAATCTCATTTGCCTTTTGTTTGGGGAAATAGGCTGAAAGTATTCCTCTTTATTGGTTCTTATAGCAAAACATACAAAGTATTTACAGCATTTCATGAGCAGATCCAAATTGGCAGTGAAGTTTTATTTGAAAAACAACATACTGTATATTAAATGATCTTTAGAAGGTCACACTTAAAAAGTTTAAACAAAAAGCATATTACTATTGTGCAAAACATCAGCCTTGTGCAAATTAACATTGCTACATTTTTAGGGTGTTCATTTGAAAAGACCCAACAGGTATAATTTACAAATGCTAAACAAAAATAAACCATTCCAGTAAATGGCAGCAAGCAAACTTTGCATGGAAAAAAACTTTAATATTTCCCTGAACAGAAAAAATAAAATAAAAGTGAAGCAGAAGCAATACTAAACTTGCATCGCAGCCACATACAGTAATTAAATGATGGGGCCTTACAGGGTGAAGCCTCCCAATGATTCAAACGGGTAGTTGTTTTCTTCCCCTTTGGTGGTGTTTTCGTGGTTTGGCCTCATCTGGAACTCATCAGTTGATCCACCTATACTCTGGGAATTTACTAAAAAGTGAACAGAACATGGAAATGCAATAGCACATGTAGAATGCAATGCAGAAGTTCAAACCTGAGGTCTCATTCCAATAGGTACTTCACATACATTTACACATTCAATTACAGTAAACGCTTATCCTGTTAGGGCTATTTTAAACCAAAGACCTATATAACTGAGGAAAGCCAAAGAAAATACATTCTAGTAAAAGTTCTATTTAATGTTGTTAACTTCAGTAGGTGGAGGATGGAGGGTGAAGCTTTTAACAAGTTTTATTGGAAAGACTAACTTAATATGTTGTCACGAGAGATATCTTTGTGGTTGAATCTGTGTCTGTAGCAGATGGAAACCTGGCAGCTTTTCAAAATTGATGCAGATGTTTCACAGTATGAGCATCATTGCTATGGGATTTTTAAGTTTAATCACACACAACTTGAACATTTCAAATGTACTCCAGTGAAAATACAGTTTAGCAGTGTTTTATTTTTTATCTTAATTTAATCTCTGAAAGAATCCTATTTTAAGGATAAAAACAGGTGTGAAAATATTTTACCTCAATATTAGTGTATAGCATCAATCAAAGAAAACGGATGTAACTGAAAAACTAAAAGGGATTAGTTATTGTTTAAAAACATATTCATGTAATTCTCTTCTTTACTAGTATTGTTATTAGCACTGGACAATTTCACATGACAAAACTGATCAATGTGTTTTGGCCTTTGATTTTGAAAAAATGATGGGGCAAAAAAGTCATAATTTTTAAAATATGAATTTTTATGGCCATCCTTAATATATACATTATATATCGTATATGTATGTAGTGTATGTAAATATATATTGTGATATCATCCCTGTCCTCTAGGTGCTGGAATAGGGCAGCTCACAGAGAGTTAATCTCCCTAGAGAAGCCAGCAGCAGCTGCTAAGTAATTGAGCAGGCTGAACTCCTGATTGCTCATTGAGTTTCAAAAGTCAGGAAGTGACTACATGCACAGAGAGAGAGACTGCTGTCCCAGAGAAGGGACAGAGAAGAGTTCTCCCCACCTGTGGAAGCTGGCACTGCCCCCTATGCCCGCTGGATGGTGGTCACAGAGCCTGCTGGGATTGCCTGGGTTGGTATTCCCAGGAAGAGGAAGGACGCGAGACCATGCAGAAGCAGGGATGTCCTGTCCTTAACATTGGACTTACAGAGGAGAGATTCTCTGAGCTCTCGTGGGGCTGAGCTCCCATAGGAAGGAAGGACACAAGGCCATGCTGAAGCGGGGACATCTGCTCCAAACCCTGGAGTAACAGATAAGCAAAAAACTTTATTGCTGTGTTCAGAGACTATATATGTTCAGCTATAATAGTACCTGTTCGGGGTATATATATATACTATATATATTTAAATATATAATGTGGAAGAGTGACATTGGCAGTAGAAGATTGACATGGGTGAAGAAAGGGACATGGAGGCAAGTTACATTGGGGGTTAGCGACAAGGGGGGAAGTGACATTGGGTTGGAGAAAGTGACATGGGGAAGGAACAAAGTGACATGGGGGACAAGAAAATTACATGGGTGCGAGAGTGACATGGGTTGGAGTGAGATGGAGGAGTTTCCATACTTTCTATGCAGCTTTAGGGTCTGCAGGAGGAAACTTCAGCTCCACGTATCCCTGTGTGTCTTGGCAGCCCCGTCTCCTCTGTGGACAAGGGGCCTCTTGCAGTAAGCGCCGAAAAGCCGTTTTTCGCCATTTTCTCGCCAATATTGCCTTACAGATTCAGTAAGCGCCGATAAGCTCCAAAAATCGTCATTTTTTTTAGCTGAAAAAAACTTTTCGGCAGCCGGCTGCCGATAAGCCACTTTTTGCCACTTATCGGCACTTTCTGAAACTGACTGAATTCTAGTAGTCCCGATCAGCTTTTCGCTGCTGATCGGCACTCTAGAATTGAGATTTTTACGGCAATCCAGCCCGCCAACTAAAGCTTGCAAGTTGCTGTGGGGGAAGCATCAGCAGGGTCGACACTTAGAAAAAATCAGGCCTTTTTCCTGCCTGGGATTGATGCCGGGGGTCTCCGGAGCTGATACCCATTAATACCATCACCAGAGCCCCCCGGCATGCATCCGAGGCAGGAAAAATGAATTTAAAGACCACTTCATGACCTTAGCGGCTAATCGCTAAGGCAATGAAGGGGTTAACCAGCCGTGCCACCCCGCTACCCACAATAAAAAAAATACACACACAACATCCTCACACTAAATAAATAAATATATAAATAAATAACTAAATATATATATATATATAAAGGACACAGTGACTCTTTAAGCGCCAGGTATCCTCCGTTTATTTTCATGGAACACGGATGGAATCCTCATTAAAGAGGGGAGTTGCAAGTGGTATGCCACCGTATTGATTTTTTCCAAGATCTTGAATGGACCCAAGAATCTTGGGGTCAGTTTGAGTGTGGGGACTCTTAGGCGTATGTTCCGTGAGGACAGCCATACTTTGTCTTCCGGTCTAAGCTCTGGAGTTTCGCGACGGTGGCGGTCTGCCTAGGTCTTCTGTCTGGCGGAAGCCTCTTTTAGGTTACTTTGGATCGTGGTCCATAAATTTAGCAGTGCTTGGATCCGGTCGTACACTGCAGGAACCCCAGAAGGAGGGGAAGAGGTGGGCAGTCGTGCCAGATGAAAACCGTAGTTTACGTAGAAGGGCGAGGCCTCTGTGGATTCGTTCCTCAGGGAATTATGGGCGAATTCTGCCCATGGGAGAAGGTCTGCCCAGTCGTCCTGGGTGTCCGCGATGAAGCAGCGCAGGTACTGCTCGAAGGACTGATTGGTCCTTTCTGTCTGTCCGTTAGTCTGCGGGTGGTACCCGGATGAAAAATGCAGGGAGATGTCCAATTTCTTAGTGAAGGCCCGCCAGAATCTCGAGACGAACTGGGGCCCTCTGTTTGATACGATGGTCGTGGGAGTTCCGTGGAGACGGAAGATCTCTTTACAGAATATGTCCGCCAGTGTAGGGGAGTCTGGTAGGTCTTTAAGTGGAATAAAAAATGCCTCTTTTGAGAAGCGATCTATGACTACTAGTATGGTGTTCATACCTCTGGATATTGGCAGCTCTACTATGAAATCCATAGATAGGTTCCTCCAGGGGCGGTCAGGGATGGGTAAGGGATTCAAGAGCCTTTGTGGTTTGCTGTGGGGTACCTTATTCCTTGCACATGTGGAGCATGCCTTGGTGAACTCCTTATGTTGCCTTGCATGTTTGTGCAACGAAGGGTGTAAACAAGGCGCTATGTCCTAAATATATCAAGTGACAAACTGTGATTTAAAAGTGCAATATAATAACTCACAAGTGATAAAAAACAAATAATCAAAATGTAATACTGTCAAGAGAGAGGGGATTTGGCCCGGGATTAAAGGGGTTACACCCCATTTGGCCACCCTCTACTCTCACCTGGGAAGCAAGGGGTTAACTGGACTGGGGTCCAGTAATGTGGTTTTGCCTTGCTTCAGCCATCCAACTGTTTATTCCCTTGTAAAAATGTATTGTTTTGGTTACAGTGACTGCACCACACAAACACTGGGATCCATCGGGGAGGGCAAGGGTTAATAGTTGAATAGTGATTATAGCCCTTTGTTTAAGTTACCCTCAAAGATGCCTGCCTACTAAGGAATGCGACCAAATGTTTGCAGGAAGCTGGAGTGGTTTGTGAGTGTTATAACTCACACTTACAAACCATAGTATCCTGCCAGACACTCCATTTGGTAGACTGGCCAAACGCCCTGATTTAGGAGTGGGGCTACAGAATGAGTGACCTTATTAAATATAAGAATATTATGAGATGTCCTCGGCTGAACGTGCTAAAAGCTACATATGTGTATTCGTGGGACTGATTCGCACATAAGGATTACAGACACCTGATGTCTAGCCGGTACTAAGAGACAGATATTAATATCTCTCTTAATTTTAGTATTACACAGTAGTATTTAGTCTCATTGGGAGCGTCATGCGTGACGGAATGTATTAATATGGCTCGCATGCCAGTAAGTACTGCTGAACTGAAGTTATGAAGTTATTTACAGTGTATGTGGGAATTTTGGATCTGCTCTGAAAAATGCAGACTCCATCTGCTATGTTAAATAAGGCAGGAAGGGCATCCTGCAAGAATTAGCATAGGCCAGTGATCAAAAGGTAACTGCCCTAATTGTTTATACTGGGGGCAGGAACCAAGGAACTGAGTGTTTTTAAGTGTGATACTTCACACTTACAATGGAAGCCAAAATCTACTTCAAAGAGATTTTTTCTAGCCAACTCGGCATCTAGGGTTAAGAGATGGGTTTGAAATGGTATTTAAACCAGAGTTAGCCCTTACTCAAATGTCTTCATGTGTCTTCATGATCTTCATGTATTGCTGTGATGTCTTCATCTGAAACTGAATTATGGAAGAAATGGCCCATCCTGTATCCTGATGGCTTTTCTTATCCTAACCTTTAAGTAAGTGTCCATATTTTGTCTGTTATTTGTATATCTCGTGTGTTCACCTTTTTCAAGGAATAAATTATATTTTATCATATCTAAGTCTCGTCCGGTTCAACCCAGTTATATCTTTGGTGGTGTATTATTCATAGCCTGTCACAAAGCTCCCATCACAAATACCCCCCTGCTACAACCCTCCGGTGGGGTTGTTTCACTCTTCCCCAAATGTTTTCACTCTTCCCCCTGGATCGTGTGATACAAGTTCTACAATCCTCCCCCTGGATCGTGTGATACAAAGCCTTGCATGTTTGGCCACCAGAATGTCCGTGTGATTGTCTGCGGTTCTTTTGGTACCAGGATGACCGGCATTTTTTGATGAATGTCCCCATTCCAAGATTTTTTTGCGGAAGGAAAGTGCTGCGAAGAGGCATCCATCCGGAATTTCCAGACCTTCCGGAATGTTAGTTTGATCCAGCAGGATGTCATCCATTATGTCAAATGTGTTGGCGGAGATGATGAAACTGGCAGGCAGGATGGTCTCTGATTTGGCTACCGTTTTGTTCTCTGTTATGAACTGTCGGGAAAGCGCGTCTGCCTTTACGTTCTTGGAACCGGGTATGAATGAAATTATGTAATTGAAACAAGAGAAGAATAGGGACCAGCGGGCTTGACGGAATCCAAGTCGTTGAGCGTTTTCCAAGTACATGAGGTTCTTGTGGTCGGTGACGATAGTAATGGGACTCTCTGTTCCTTCCAGTAGATGTCTCCACTCTTCTAAGGCTAGTTTGATGGCTAGTAGTTCTCTACTGCCCACGTCGTAGTTTTGCTGTGCCGATGAGAATTTTTTAGAGAAGAAGGCACATGGGTGTAGGTTGGAAGACGGTGATCCACTCTGTGACAAAATGGCGCCAGCTCCGATGTCTGATGTGTCCACCTCCAATGTGAAAGGTAGACTGGGATTGGGGTGGATCAATATGGGTGCAGAGATGAAGGCTTTCTTTAAGGCGTTGAAGGACTGGATAGCTGCCGGTGGCCAGGACACAACGTCAGCTCCTTTCTTGGTGAGGGACGTGATAGGTGCGACAATGGAAGAGAATTTGTGGATAAACTTTCTTTAGTATGTGGCAAATCCTAGGAACCTCTGGATGCCCTTGAGAGACGTGGGGAGCGACCAGTCCACGATGGCTTTCAGTTTGGAGAGGTCCATGGTAAACCCAGAATCGTATATGATGTATCCTAGAAAGGTAGTGGATTTTTGATGGAAGTTGCATTTTTCCAGTTTGGCGTAGAGGTGGTGCTGACGAAGGCATAGAAGTACCTGTTTGACTTGGTTAATGTACTCTGAGATGGTCTTGGAAAAAATTAAAATGTCGTCCAGGTAAACGATAACGAATCTGTTCAGTAGATCTCTGAATATTTCATTTACAAAGTCTTGGAAGACTGCTGGTGCATTGCACAGGCCGAACGGCATGACCAGGTATTTGTAGTGACCGTCTCTTGTGTTGAATGCCATTTTCCACTCGTCTCCTTGACGGATCCTTACTAGGTTATAGGCACCGCGGAGGTCCAATTTGGTGAATATGGTGGATCCCAGGAGACGGTCGAACAGCTCCGATATCAATGGTAATGGGTAGTATTTTTTTATGGTGATCTTGTTTAGTCCTCGGTAGTCGATGCAGGGTCTTAGAGTACCATCTTTTTTTTGACAAAAAAAAACCCAGCCCCTGCCGGTGACGAGGATTTCCTGATGAACCCTTTTTGGAGGTTCTCCTGGATGTATTCTGACATAGCCTTGGTCTCCGGGAGGGAAAGAGGGTAAGAGCGCCCTCTAGGCAGGGTAGAACCGGGCAGGAGATCTACTGTATAGGACAATCGAAGGATCGATGGGGGGGGTAGTACCTCTGACCTGGCTTTGTCGAATACGTCTCATAATTCTGTGTATTCTTCTGGTAAACGTGTTGTGAGTCCTCTGAGGTCTTCATGCTGTAGATCTTTTGGGGTGGAACTGCGCATGTTGCAGAGCATAGTTGCTTCCAAGAGATGGGACTTTGCTTGGCCCAGTTAATGAGCGAGTTTTGGCGTTGTAGCCAAGGAAGGCCCAGGATAATCTCCGCAGATGGTGAGTAGATCACGTCTAAGGTGATGTTCTCCCTGTGGGTCTGGTCGCACACCAGGGAGATTTCTGCGGTCTGTAGGATGATGAAGGCCGGCTGCAGGGGACGTCCATCAATGGCCTCCAATCCCACCGGGTTTTCTTTTTTTCCAATGGGATGTTGTTCCTTGTGGCAAATTCCTGATCTATGAAGTTTCCTCCGGAACCAGAGTCGATGAAGGCGGATGTGCTCACCGCGAGGCACGGAGCCTGTTGGGTAGGGGTTCTTTGGTGATGGAGGAGTTGGAAAGTACTCCCATGGGGATTCCTCTGGGCCTCTGTGGGAGTCGGTCATTTCCCGACTTGAGTGGGCAGCGGAGGGCTTGGTGGCCCGGATTGTCGCAGTAGAGGCACAGACCGGAGGTTCGGCGATGTTGTTTCTCAGAGAAGGAGAGTTTGTTGCCACCCAACTACATGGGTTCTGGGTCATACGTGTCTATGGAACGAAGGAGTGGAAAAGTGAAGACCTGGCGTATACCTGACTGTTCCATGAACACTCAGCTTTCCTCTCCTGCAGATGTTGGTCTACCTGTATGCAGACTGCGATGAGCTCTTCCAGGTCCGCTGAGCGCTCCTGCGTGGCGAGCTCATCTTTCAGGGGTTCCGAAAGTCCTTGCCAGAAGGCGGAAGAGAGGGCCTCCTCGTTCCATCCTGTCTCTGAGGCGATTGTCCGGAATTCCAAGGCGTATCTTGCCACCGGACGATCTCCCTGGGAAACATGAAAAAGGGAAGACGCTGCAGTAATTTTACGCCCTGGGCTGTCAAAGACACGTCTGAACTCCTTGGTGAATTTTCCGATGTCTTGAGTAAGGTGTCTTCTCTGATAGGAGAGGCCCACGCCAATGCATCACCTGTGAGAAAGGAGATAATGTATGTCACTCTTGACCTTGGGGTCAGGAACCGGGAGGGTGTAATCTCAAATTGAATGAAGCATTGATTAAAAAAACTGCGACATTCTAAAAGGTCTCCGGAGTACCTGTTAGGCGTGGGGAGTCGTGGTTCAGACGGTGTGAGGCAAGACAGTGGTGTGGGTTGTGGATTAGAGAAGATGGCTGTGCAAGATTGTTGCACTTGTATTGTGAGGGTCTGGAGGCCTTTCTGTAGGGAGTCTAGGCAACAGTCGGACTGCTTAAGATATTTCTCCAGTTTAGAGAACATGGCGGCATGAGATGCCACCACATCTCCCACCTCGGCGGGGTCTATGTTTGTAGGGCTGAGCATACTATCACGCTGTGCTCACCACAAACAAGATGAGACCCCGGTACTGAGATGGGAGTAGTAACAAACACCAGCCACAGGCACGGGGGCCACGTCCGGAGTGTAGGTTTGCCTTGACAGCTGGGTCAGGGATGTAGAGATCAGAGTAGTCTTTATACTTGCCGAGTTCAACGTAGGAGATATCTGGAGCGTAGACGGTACTTTTGCCGAGGTCAGGGTTGGAGAGTGGAGAGTGGTTGAGGTACAATGCCGAGTAAAAGGATTAGAGAGAAGCGAGGAGTCAGAGAAAGCCAAGATCAGGAGCCAGAGGTTGGAGTAGTCAAAGCAAGCCGGTTCGGTGCACAGAAGATCAAACTGGAACAAAGCAACAGGACAGGCAAAAGGCAGGAACAGCAAGGGTAAACACAGAGTAACAAGAATCTATGCTCAGCCAATGTGCCAGCATATACAGGCTGGATCAGCCAACCCCCATGGGGGGTGGAGCGGGAGGCGCAGCCTCCGCGGTAACTGTGATAGGTCCAGGGCTCAATGAGCAGGTGTAGCTGTTTGTGCAGCTAAAGAATGCATCTATGAGCAGGTGCAGCTGTTTGTGCAGCTAATGAATGCTTCTATGTATTGTATTGTATTGTATGTCTTTATTTATATAGCACCAAAAGTGTACTCAGCGCTTCACAAAGAATATAATACAGGGAATTATAATTATACAATAAGTGCAGCAAAATCAGACAATAGGAAAGGAAATCCCTGCCCGAAGAGCTTACAATCTAAGAGGTTTAATGGGAAACTTACAGAGACAGCAGGTGAGGGAGTAAGTGCTGTAGATGGTAGTGCTTGGTCACAATGGGTGGTAGGAGTGACTGAGTGTGGGACATTAGCCATGAGGGCAGGCTATTGGGATGCTTGAATTGAGGGGTAAAATTTAAGGAAGGTCAGTGTTAAATGAAAAGGTTAAAACCATTTACAGGGGAAGAGGTGGCAGGGAGGCATGAGTGAGATCAGATGTGTATGTCTGGCTTCAGGCTTAGGGAAGATCCCTAGCAGCAGAAAGGAGTAGCTGTTTGGCAGCTAGTGGATCTTGACACAGAGCTTGGGGCCGTGGCGCACGTGTCACATGCGAGCTCTGCATGCAGTCAGTGCACGGCATGATCCGGGGCAGAGCCAGAGTCCGCGGCGTCAGATGACCCCATTTTGGCGCACGTGCATGGTAAGGAATGTGGTCCATAGGCACCCCGCGTGTGCGTGGGGGTGCTGGAGAGGATGCGCGGAGCGGCTGTACTTCGGTAATCCTTATACCCGTACCCTCCCTGATTCTGGGTTGAGTTTTAATATTGTCTTGGGGGACCTTGGTTTGTTTGATCTTGCAAATTACGGATTTGCAGAGCCATTAATTGTTTTTTTAATTATTTAGATTTTTCTACCTCTGTTTGAAATAGGTTTACATAATGTCATGCAGCTGCAATATCTTTCAATTATTTGGATTCCCACCCAACAGTATTGTTACAGATGGAAGCTCCTATTTTAGATTGTAACCCATGAACATATGCAGCCACTACTGCCTCTGGGGCAGTTTCTGGTGCATTTGTGATACCGGAATGCTGTTCAAATATTATTTTAAACGATCAGCATAATCGGCAACATCTTCATCTTTGTCTTGTTTACACTGATTTATTTTAGTCCAGTTAGTGTATCTAGGACAAACTTCGGGAATGGTTTTAAGAAGATTTTGCCTAGCCAGTTTTTAGAGGGTCCCCATGACCTGGGTCTTGTATAGGCCAACCAGACTTGGCATTAAGTCATTCTAGGGTTTCTTTGGGTACAATAACATGCATTAGTTGGTTAATACCAGACCAGGTGGTGTTATATGAGTTTATAATAACCTCCAATTCTTCTCTAAATCTCAGTGGTTGCTCCATAATTTTTTTAAAAGTTTGTCCCATATTACGGAGCTCTGCAGTCGACCTGGGAGCTTGAACAAGTGCAGTGTTTGCCCCATTGTCCCCTGTCAGGTAATTGTCACAATGAGGCTATGATATTAACTCAATCATTATTGGGAACTGACTCAAAATGTGAGCCAGTAATGTGTTCATTCCCCCTGGCCCCTGGTGATCTGGGCTGCTGAGTAATGGCTGGCTGGGCATGAGTCTGTCCACTTCTAGTATGGGTGGGACTGAGGGTTGAGTCAAGGTGCATGTCAGGCTCTCATCTGGTATTGTGGGTCTGGGAACCAGTGACCTGGGAACCATGGGCTCGGGAGTCAGTCACCTGGGAACCATTAACCTGCCCCGGAGCCCTGTGGAGCATTTCCCTGTTACCCTGGACTGAGGCACAGGCAAGAGGATTATACGGTGGGGGAGAAGGGGGGCAGCCGGTGAAAAAATCAATCAAATCCTCGCCTGGTCCTTCTAACATTCCCTTCTCGGGGGTGGTATACTGGGATGGAGACTATGAGGCTGTGGGGGTCTAGGGAATAATGGTTTAATTATTGCCTCTTTTAAATCTCTAATTGCTTTTTAGTCTTTTCATTTGAATTTTTAAGACTTTTAATTTGGGATTCAGTGCGTCTTTTGGACACCTTCTAACACCCTGTACCAACTATAGTATGCATCCCATTGCATACCGGAAATGTTGGCCCCTTTAATCTTCAAAGTACTCCACAAATTAAGGAACTTTCCCCAATCGAAAGAATCCTCAACTGAGAACTGCAATTTTTTCACTCAGAGTGAATATATAATTTTTTAGTAAAAAACCTGCAAGTATTTGGATCATAAGTTGTATACATATAATAAACCGGTGTCTCTCTAAGTGGGATTGGACCTAATTTGGACCCTACCTGTCCCATAATTCAACTCACACACGGGTCTTGCGCACAGGTAAAATTTTATAGGGGTGTTCAGGTCCGTCTTATATTTTTGTCCAAGGCACAACAATGTAAATTGACGGCACAGAGACTACTTCTATAGCAGGACCTGACTTATAACCACTTATTGCTGTGGTGGAAATGGAAGGTAAGGTTTATACTCGTATTCCTGACCCTGCAGCGTTGGTTAGCCGGACAAAGCTATGCTTAACTTTAGCCACAAAGCCTCTTGAAAATCCGAGATTTTAAACAACGCAACCACACAGGGATTACTGAAGGTCAGAAGGTTCCACTATGAGCCCTTGCTTTTGCCTTCTTACGAATAAGTAAACCGTTGCAGTTTCCCATAGCATATCCCTATTTGGGGCCACATAAATATCACCTAGCATATACTGCGGTGGTATCTATGGGACCTTTTGCCCTAGCATTACCTCAGTAGGTTGAACAGCTCAGTGACTATAATTTTGGTTCATTTGTCCTATTTTAATTTGCTGTATACTGGCTCTTCAGAGTATTATACTTGACCCACAGCATTCCCCCATTATTTTATTGTTCACGACTCAAATAAATTTAAACATATTTTATTGTTCACCCATCCCCCCAAACTACACATGGATTTTAGGTACACCAGGCTATACAAACGTAGTGGATGAGTGCTCTCCTTGGGGCTCCTTCTCTTTTGTTTTTTCCATATCCTAGTATTCCCCTGATAGTAGCACCTCCACCCAGTCATTTCCAGCTAGCAGTAGCGAGGGTTCCCCTTCCTCTCCCGCCTTTCCCTTCAGTTCGATATTCGCAATACTTATTCTTAATCTCGGGGCAAAACAAAGCCCTCTTGGGATTCCGGTACACCACCCTTCGGACTATCCCGTAACCAGAGGTCCTAACCAAACAACATTCCCCCTCTTCTGGGGTCCAGAGCCTGGGTGTTTTCCCTGTTGAAAACCCCCACCTATGATGATCCCACCCAAAGGGGTATTTTAACCGGTTTTACCAAAATAAAAAAGATAAGTTGTCTAACAAATCGCTTAAATAGTTTTTTTTTAAATGGATGGCATCAACTTATTATGAGGATACTTTTAACTCACCACTCCCTTTTCCAGAACCCACATAAAAAATGAGATGTTTTGTTAATAAAAATAAATAAACAAGGTCTCTCTTACCTGGCGCTTTGGGATTCTGGCAAAAGGCGTGGTGAGGTTGCTGGTATCCTCACGGCGTTTTAGCCACCTGGATCATGGCATCAGGATTATCATGGAAAATTGAGCTCACACTTGTCACTTTTGGGGTAAGCAATTGGTTGAGAACTTTTATTGCAAACAGCTGTATACAAGAGTGCATTTAATAGGAATTAAACATTGCTGTCTGACTAACACAAAAAAAGCACTGCTGAGATAGACCCAAAGCAGTCTTACTTATACCCCAAAAAGGGGGCAGGCATGCATAATTTCATATATCATTATTGATTAAACATTTACTACATATCTTAGCCGACTAAACATAAAGAAAAGATTTTGCTGCCTGACAATCTCATCCTCCCCCTTCAAGGCTAACACTTTATATCTCTTGAGTAACTCTACAAAGAGACAATGAACAGATAAGGACTCGACGCGCCCACCTCAGGAAAATAAACACAGGGTTAGCTATTATAAGGTGACAAAGTTCATAGAAGGAAAAAAAACTTCATTCATATATATAGTCTACTATTTCACTATTACCCATAATATACTGTAACACAAAACAATGCTTTTCTCTTAGTTATACATATGTTATAATATTCAAATATTATACTTCCACAAACCCTTATAAGCTTATGCTCGCTGCATTACACAGCTTTCAGCACAGCCTGGGTTTTGATGCATAGCCAGTAAACCTACTCACAGACAGCTGTTTCGACCTTTTGGGTCTCATCAGTGTGAGGTTGGTTGTACTGGCTTTGCCATTTTAAGGCTGGGTAGGTTTGACCACATTTAGATAAGTTATGGTGGATGAAAAAGGGGAAGAAAAACCCTCCACTGTAAAGCATACTGTATAGCAAATAAAAATATCCCTTGTGAGCACATTCACATATCTTAGACAGGTCTGCAAACCTGCTTTTTGCCATTATCACCTACTGTAGCATACAGTGCTTCCACTGCAGAAAGGGATTCTGGGAAATGAAATTCAAATGGGCACACAGTGTCACCTTTTGCCTCAAATCCATATATGTTCAATTGAAAAAAACGTTGTTAAAATGTAGTTAAGGTTTGTAAGCCAACCATTCAAAAATCTGGAAATGTAAAAATTAAGGTAATCTCTAACCATTACTCTCCCCTCCCCGCATGCTTTGTTGATGTCATCATACATCATCATAACCATCTGAACCAACATAAATGACGCAATGACGTGATGACGTACCTCAACACATTTCACACTATTATAACAAATAGCAATACTGGATAGGAGAATAAACAGGTGACAAACAAAAAAAAAACACCATACAATACAAAAAAGGAAGGGATAGAAAAGGGGGTAGGGTGGGGAGGCAAGGGATAGGGAGTGAACAAAATGATTGATACAAATTAAAATGTAAAAGTATGCCAAGAAAAAGGTAAAAATGTGTATTCAGAATAACGCTGGAGCCTCCAATCAGCTTTCCACAGGAACAACTACCTCCTTCACGAATCTATAAAACAAAAAAGGAAGCGCAAATCAATAAAATAAGGTTTTATTGTGACAAAATATAAAATGGCAACTCACAAAAGTCGCTAAATAGTAAGTGTTAGAGAACTGTAGTAAGGGCCAAGGATGTATGATTCAGCCACACTCACAACCGGGACATGGGACTTGCTGACAAACAGATGGAGTTCCGCTTCCGGGTGTGCCTCAGTTAGACGTTGCGTCAATCCTTCTCCAGAAGAGATGTTACTGGCTCCAGAGTTCCACCGCTCTCAGCTCCATGTAAAAGATGGCTCCTCACATGCAGTCCTCAAACCAGAAGGAAAGCCCTACGCGTTTTGTCGCGTCAGAATTTTGCGACTTCATCAGGGTGACCATCACTGAGGGACTGGTAACCCTATTATATGTATATGGAAAACGTAGTCCACAGCAAAGCAGTTTAGAAAAACAAATATCTAATGAGGGCATCAAAGCAAGTACAAGAATCAACAGGGCTATTTCTTCTGTTTTTACACTCCCTAAATTTAGTATTTCTGTGTCTCTCAGGTTTGTTCTGGACTGATACATAGAAGAAAGGGACATTTTATTTACCAATCATTTCTTTACTTCCCCATTCAGCAGATTGGTGCACAAACACAAAAAAATATTATTTAATTTCTTTACAATCTATTTGTTGAATTTATACAGTATATTGTTAAGGTGTTAATCCTGTTACTGTGTTTTCATGTACAGTGCCATTAAAAATGAATATTACTTAGAGATAATATGACCATGAATAGATGATTTCAGTACTTGACTGTATTTTATTATCAACAGTTTTATTATCAGAGTATCTGCATACTCACTAGCAGTGATTTTCAACCACTGTTACATGGCCTCCAGGGGGAGAGAACTGGGGCAAATGTCCCAGCTGTCCTATTCCCAACGGCATTACAGCACCCCACGCATGATCCTTCCTCTTCCTGCCCCTGTAGGCACCAGAAGTCTCGTTTAACTGCCGTCCAACAGGAAGAGGGAGCTGCAAAAGGGTGCAGCACCACAGGCCCAAAGGTGAGAGAGGGTGTGTGTCCCAGGGTAAAATAGAGGTGCATGTGTGTGTGTGTGTGTGTGTGTGTGTGTGTCCAGCGCGAGCGCGGGAAAAGCAGCAGCGCGAGCGCGGGATATTTAAAAAACACATGTGTGCTGCTTGGGCCAATATTTACTCGCCCGGGGGTTAAATCCACCCGCCCCGGGCGAGTAAATGTATATAATTGTCGAACACTGTATATATATATATATATATATCTACATATACACACAGTTAAACTCTGTGACACAGACAGGGAGTTAAGCAGACAGAAAGATACACAGGCAAATGTAGCATAAAACATAGAGCAAAGAACATTAGCAGCTGTGTGTATATCTCATTATATGTCTGTGTAAGCACTATTTTCATAATGCCAACACTGTTTTTGTCCTCACCCACATTGTTATTTAATGAAAATCCGACACTTGTTTTGAGAATGTAGATAAAAAAACCTTAATTTGACTTTCACAGTGAAATGGCAATCAGAAACCACAAATGTCTGCCAATTATTTTTACACAATTGAATTGGTGTTTGCAAAAAGGAGTGAAACATAAAACTTTTATGGTGGCCTTGAGTAGAAACCCACAAAACAGATAACATTTACCTAGTTTCACATTCTCAAGAGAGAACGTCCAACTCCACTCACATTATTTGAGACGCTGCAATGGCTGAGGATCTAATTCTCAACATGCATCCACACAAAGCGTATAAAGTATTGATTGCGGAGGCGATCATATCAACTCAAGGAAACAAAGCCAACATGGGCCAGATCTATGATTTGATAAGAGCAAAATATCCTTATTACCAAGACCCTGGGCGTTCAGGAAATTTTAAATCCTCTGTAAGATTCACTTTATCAACAAATGAATGTTTTGAACGTCTGCAGGATAACCTACATGAAAGGTATGGATTTTGGCAGATTGCACCGCAATTTAAAATCACCATGGAACATGGTACATATCTTCTGATAAATAGCATATTTATTCAAATTAACAATAGCAATGGATCCGCTACTACTGTTCCGTGTGAATCGATACCTGCTGCAATATCTGCACCCTCCATTCCTGAAACACACATGCTACAAGAACATAACTGCTATGATGTTTTACAAAGCCTTTCTGCTGCAAATGCATTCGAATGGCTACACGAAGAAATGAACGTACCTCCGGAACAATTGTTTGAAGAAGGCAGTGGCGATTCCTATGAGCGCCTCATGGAGATGTGTGTCATACAGGATTCAGAGGTTGGCTCAACCATGGATGCAAATGCATTGTCTTTCTGGAGCGAGCAGTTGCAGCCAGACGAAGTGTTACTTCTAGAAGAATGGTAAATATAACAATCGTTATGCGTTGACTCACCGTTAAAAATGTAAACTTTTGTCTATCCACCATTTTTACTTTAAATGCGTGGATACAGCGTTACATTGCAGACTGCATAACATGTAGCGGTCACAAACACATTGTTTCCTATTACAATATACTAGAACCAGAAAGATTAGTACACATTGGTCACGGAATACATATTCCTACTTTCCTATCTCGTAAAACATATAATAGCAACATGTTACCATAACTGTAACACACACCTGTTTCTTTATCATGCAACATCTATAAAAAAAAAACGGGTCGGCCACATATGATGTGGGACCCTTGTCATGTGCCAAGGCGTCCTTAAAAAGGATTACGGATGTAAGGCCCGCCCCCAACCGACGTGCGCGCGTCAAAGCCTATTGGCTGTGTCGGTTTGTTATAGTTACGGTCACTGCACTGTGTCATGCGTACGCGTCTGTGTTTGTGGGCGTGCACTGTGCGTTAGCCCAATGTTAATTCTGTGGGAGGAGTGTTTGCGTGCGCTTCACGCTGGCTTAACATGACGTCACACGTATTGGATTCGCGCATTGTGTGATCGGCCGTTCTTTCCGTCCACACACGTCTGTTTAAAAAGATTAGAGATGTACGCGTTTAGAACAAATGTAGTTTCGCCTTCATTGGATTTGAAATAAATATTATATGGTTAATGGTATTTACAACATGTATTGAACGCACAACGTACGCATTGTTTTGCGCATGCGCTAACACTTTGTCGACCCAAGCGTGAAGTGCGTGCGCAAAGTAAGATGTGCGCGCACATTTTTATGTATACAGCCAACGGACAGTTCATATACATAGTTATGCGTGCAACACAATTAACAAAATGATCAATAATGATGTTTAGTTGTAACCTTGTAGTTCTAATATATAAGTGATTAACGCGTGGATATACACAATCATATAGAGATGTGTAACGCGTTGTCACGGCTACACATATATTAAGGTGCCATCTTTGACCATAATGTGTTTGCTGTTTTTCAGAGATGTCGGGGAAGATTCAATGGGATCAATGTATGATTTCAGAAGAGTCTAACGTTATATGAGATGATTGTGAGGAGGAGCGACCGACTAATATACTACATATGGAACTATTTAGATATTGCTTGCAGCGCATATTAAATAACAATACAAAATGTGATCCAATTATGCCTATATTGCATAAGCACTTAATTAACATAATGATGTTGCTAAACAGTGCAGTTAGAAAATTTAATGTGTGTTCTTTATTTAGTACTAACATTATATGGCATGGTCTGTTTTATATATAACAACCATTCCCACTCTGAGTAAACATTTGTGTAGTATATTGTGTAATGGAACGTATGAATGTAGAAACTATGTAAAGGAGACTTACAACCAACTAGCCATTTCATGTAAAAATTCGCTTGTAACATGGGAATGTTGTTAAAATGGTTTGGGACTGCTGCAAAGAATGTTAGTGGCAAGATGTAGTGGTCAACTACAATGCATGCAGTTATGAATATTAGGTCAACATCATGTAAACAATTACGTTAATGTGTATATTTCTTGTACCAAACTAACTGTAGTTTTCTGTGTTTATTAAACGTTCAACACATACATAGTAAAGTGAATATGATGATATAAGCTACCATAATAAAGCTGATGTTATCATTTGACGGTGTTATACATGCATCATACACAAATTGATACAGACACAAACAGTTGTATTGAAAAGTGTGCCTATGCAAATGTGCACATGATTGAAGTACATATGTTGATAATACTTGTAAATGATCATCATAATAATGATGAAGTGACATGAATTACATGACAACTATATTAACAACATTGACATTGGGTGAAAATAATAATGCAAAATTAGACTTAAATTTGAGACACTATTGGGTTTGTGTTAACAGTTTGACACTTGTTACATGTAGGTCACATCAACACAGATGTGTGACTTATACATACACATGTGAGAATGTTAAAGTAATCTTTACTAATAATGTACAGCATTACTAATAACATACATTGCAACATATAATATGTACAAAGCATTGGTGTGATTACAGGCATTCATGCATGGACTGTTATGATCAGTCAATTGCATCCGTGATTAATCATCTCCCGTAAGGATAAAACTATCAGCATTTATCCCGTTCTCTCCACCCACCTCTATATTACAGTAATTGAATTTTTAAGGGAACATACATTAAATGTGATGTAATGGCACTAATCATTTTCTAATATAATGCTCATGAAACCTCAATAGTAGCTAAACGCATGTACATGATTCAGAAACTACATGTATGTAAAAATAAACGTTTAGCAATATGTTGGGTTTTAACATCGTATAATTAAACGTCTATTGAGGTAGGCACATCTTATGACAGATGTCAGTTCATATACATACCATGATCAGTCATAGAGGAGATATACCTATAATACAATGGAACAATATATACATTTCAAACATTGACATGACATCTTCAGTAACGTAAGCAACACAGCAAAGTGTGTATTTGGTGTTAAATGTGAAACACCATGTATATTTTATTACATAACAAATGAAAAGCAGCATGGTGTACACATCATATGGATGCGCATGTTACACTGTAATAATAACATTGTATGTAAGAATACTGCAAGAATGAATGACTATGGCCATAGTATGTGTATTGTGTTAGCATCATCAACAACACAATGCTAAACAATTACTCATTTGTTACACCAGTTGTATTCACATACACACAACTAATTTACAATCGAAGAAGGATTATATAACCTGTGCAACAATAACATACCGGTGCCACATGCCTTTGTGCACACAGCAGAGAAGAGAAAGGTGTGCAACCCATATTCATCTGTGTCCTAACAGAAGGTTATGTAAAAACAAATTACTGTTAATATAACATCATTAATATATAAAAGTAGTACTATGCAAATATATTTTTTTACTTACAAGAAAAAAACGAATTTATGAGATTCTGGCGTGTCTGGCCACCACTGGCTGTTTGTTCATTTTCAGCAGCTACAGTACATGGGTGGGATGCTCCTCTACCAAAGCCTCAGCTAGGTCTGATTGTACATTATGTGTGAGTGCCACATTGTGCAAAATGCAACAGGCAATGATAATATCAGACAATTTTTGTGGCTTGTATAGAAGAGCCCCACCAGTTCTGTCGAGACACCTAAATCTGGTCTTGAGTAGGCCAAATGTCCTCTCTATAACAGATCGCGTAGATATATGGGCTGCATTGTACCTCTCCTCTGCTTCAGTTTGAGGGTTTAGCACCGGAGTCAAGAGCCACGGCTTAATTCCGTATCCTGAGTCACCTATAATCAATGGAGCACACATAAGCTTACATTAGTAATAAGATTGTACAATGAAATGATTCCTAAACAAAAATGTGTTTGGTGTTACAACATCCAAATATGTACTCACCCAGCAGCCAACCATGTTCAAAATGTCCTTCTTCGAAAGCATGGAAGACTGAAGAGTTCCTCAGAATAGAGGAATCGTGACTGGAACCAGGGAATTTGGGTACCACATGCATTATCCTCATCGTGGCATCACATACCACCTGGACATTCAGTGAATGGTAGTGCTTACGGTTGCGGTAAACATGCTCACTCTGACTAGGTGCAATCAAAGCAACATGGGTGCAATCGATTGCACCCAGCACACATGGTATCCCTGCTATGTGATAAAAGCCATTCCTGACTTCCAGCCACTCTGTCGCCTGTGTAGGAAAATGAATATAATTCCTAGCGCGTCTATTGAGTGCATAGAGAAACTGGGTAAAAGCCCGTGAGAATGTAGATTGCGAGACCCCGCCCATTATGCCCACTGTTGTCTGGAATGACGCGGAAGCAAGATAATGTAATGAGCACAGCATTTTAACAAGCCCAGGGACTGCACGACCTCTGGCTGTCAAAAAATCTAATCTCCCCTTATCTCTTCAAAAAGAGATAAGATTGCTGCAGAACTCAAACGATAGGGACTTACTATCTCCTCCTCACTCATCCCATCTAACAGGGTTCTCGCCCTGTACACACGCGGACGAGGCACAACTTGTCTCCTCTGTCTTCTCCTCTGATCTCCTATCCCTCTACCTGTCCCTCGCCCTGTCCCTCTCCCTGTCCCTGTCGTATCCGCGTGCCTGTCCCTGTCACTGTCCCTGGCTCTGTCCCTCCCTTGCCCTATGTCATTCTCTTCATCTGCAAGCCACTCATGCAAAAGAATGTTCCGACGTCTCCTAAACAATCGCAACATTTTGAAATGAGTAGCTGTGAATGAGCAGGTAATGGGCGTCCTTTAAATAGGTATGTGATGATGTCAGGTGACATAGTAAAATGCAAGGTGTTACATTAACATATTAAAGTACTTGGCTCCCAAGCTGTCTCCATTTGATCTAAGAAGTATTTGTTCTGTGTATTCAGCAGGGAATCATGATATTTGACAATGATGTAACTTGAAGCTTTGTACAAGCATTAATTGAAAATTATTAGTGTAATGTGCAATGCATGTAACACTTCTGAACGCAACAGTCAGTCATGTAATTAGACAAAAAGACTGAGATTGACGTCGAAAAAGTTTGCTGTAACATGTCTATTTAGCCATGTTATTGTCACATGTTCACAACAATGAATTCTCGTGTGCATATGCATACATTTATGTAATGAGGATAGTTGCTATTGAATCAGTTTGAAAGGTGTAACAATGATTAACTAGTGTAGATGTGTGTATAAGTTAGCATCAATTGCTTGTAATGCAACGTTTACAATGTAAACATGCAATGTGATTGACTGTCCAATAACTGACGTCATGAAAAAAGGGAGGACCCAAACTACATGTAAACATGAGAAGAAAGATGTACATGAATGTTTAAAGATGCGTTACACATTACAAGCATTGTGTAATGTAAAGCAACATGAATATACGGTGGATGTGTTAGATGTGTGACATGTGTAACATCATATAAACAATTGTCGCTCAGTTCAGTAAAATGTGTCATATGATGTGAGGTTCTCCTTTAAGAGTTGAGTATAGGATTTTCCCTTGACACATCATCACATGATGAGTAATGTGACACGCAAATGATGAAAACATATAAAAGTACAATGTTAATCAAATAATACACGTCAGGTGTGACACAATGCAGTGAATGCCCCCCACACTGTAATGCTAATCACATTTGTATTGTGAGCAATGGAACGTAAACAGTACTATAATGTTATACGTCCCCGCTCCATTGACTCCATTGATGTACAGATGATTTTTTTTTTCTAAGTGCCGTTCCGGCAGCCTTAGCGATCGTTCTCCCCTCCAACTTGCCAACTTTAGTTGGCGGGAGAAATTGGCCATAAAGTCTCAATTTCTTAGTGCCGATCAGCCCCGATAAGCTGATTTTGCTACTTGAATACAGCCGAATTAAAAAAGTGGCGATAAGTGCCGAAAACAGGCTTATCGGCAGCAAACTGGCCATAACAAAATTATCGGCTACGAAGCCTGCCGAAATCAAGCACTTATCGGCGCTTACTGAATCTCAAACCCAATTTTGGCAGTAAACTGGCGAAAAAACCCTTATCAACGCTTACTGCATAGAGCCCATAGTGTCTCCAAATATTTTAGTCTGGCACATGGAGGCAACCCAGGGGTCTTAACCTACAAAGGGATCGAGAGAGTGGACGCACATTGGAGAGGGGGTGACAGGCTGCGTAAATTGTGCCAACGGGAAACATTTTGGATTTACAAATTGAAGACGCTAACCCCCAGAGGTCTGAACATTGATATAGACCTGGGGGCTTTTATGTAACCAGGGCACACAATCTGTTTACCTCCGCACGTCTAGTACATATCCCATCTGACATTTTAAGCATTTTATATAAACCTTGTACACACAGACTAAGTCTAGTCTGATTTATCCACATCTGATTTAAGAATGCATATTGGGTGGGGTGACACCTCAGTACCATTCTTAAATGAAGTATTTTTAACGTTCTTAAAGTTAATACACTGTATTTGATGTTTACGCCATATATTCTATATATATTTTTTATTTTTTATTATTAATATTAAATTGATTAATAAAGTGAACAATAATAATAATAACACAAGTAATGTGTATATGCTAATGAAGTTTTCCCCTTCATGTATTCTATTTTTTATTCGCTTTCTTTCTATTTTTGAATAAAAATGAATTGTAATTGTAACTAACAACTGACATCTATATTATTTTAAGTTTTTTAATATTTAAGCATTTTAATGCGATTGGGTAACTAAGTCTTCAAATACATACAACGCCTTGTAAACAGTCCATATAGGATCTGATCGCAGCATTTTTAATTAAAAGTTAGCTGTTCATTTAATATATCTTTTTAATTTCCATGACGGGTGTACACAATCACCCGTCTATATATTGTAGGAATAGGACTTGATGTGTACACCACTCGCTACCATTTTTCAACCAAAGACGGAATATGGTATGCACTAAATCAAGGACTATCGACGCATCACTAACGCGCAGGCGCAAGACTTTATCTCCACTTCACGCCACCAGCGTCGAGGGCGCAACAGATAGACGTCACACCGAGCGCCACACGCAGGATGCGCGCGCATCCCTAAAGATGGCGGCTCCCCGCTACGCAGTAGGATGAAGATTTAATTGACGATGACACAAGACAGGCTGGGTCTATTTAAGGAGACTAAAACCCAGCCTCTCTACTTTGTACAAGCCTGAGGAAGCCCCGTTTAGGGCGAAACGCGTAGCTCTTCTTCTTTAAACCACAGCCTGCAGCAATCGGAGAGGAACCAGAGGTGCGGTGGAACCTTTTGATCCGGACGCGGAGTAAAGAGACTTCTTTCCATTAACCACCATTTGATTCCCCTGGCTGCCAGTTTTTCTTCCTCTCCCCCTAGGAGCAGTAGATGCTCCTTGGTTTTAACTTTTCTTTCTTTCTTTATTTTTATCTATTTTTACACATTAACTTGTGTTCAGTGTTTACTAGTTTGTTCTAATAAAATCTAACCACCCCATGCTCAGTGTCCTATAGTCTTTTGCTATTTGGGTCTAGCCCCCAGGGGCTTTCAACCACTTTTTGGATTTCCCAAAGACACCATTAAAAGTGTGTACTCACACTGGCCCATGTGAGTATTTTGTTTTATCGATATAGTTTCCCCTTAATTTCCCTTTGCCATTGTCATACACAGGACCTCTGACCTGTGTTCTCTAACCTGAAGACCTATGATCCACACAGGTGCTTGCAAGATACCGTTATAAGTTATCACTCACATTAGGCCGTGTGAGTGGATAATTATTGTATTCCTTCACACCTGATGACACTGCCTCATTGCCCTCCTTTACATTGCAATTGATTTTGTGTGTACATGTGCCTAATTACCTTTTTTATCTATGTTTACACCCGTATGAGAGGGGAACCAGTGTGAAGATTCATCTAACGACAAATATCAAGGTTACAGTAAGAAGAAAAGACAGGAAGAGACGACCAAAAAGAAAGAAGTAGCATCCCTGCACTGGCCCCCACCCTCCAGAAGTGCCGGCGGGTCCATCGAGTGACCCGCGGCAGCGGAGGAAACGAGGGGGGGGGGTCGCGGGGCAGTAGGCACGCAGAGGGGACCTGGCTACATTAATAAGTTATCAAATGACAGTAATTGCATTTGAATAATATTCACAAACTGAAATAAACATTATTTTATAAACATGATTACTTATGTTGCATTCTGCCAATGCTAATAAATTAGCAAAATGCATGATAGAAAATCCCTTGTTTTACTCTTGTTATGATACAGTGCTTTGTGCACCAAGCCTATACCAAGATCTATAGATTTTAATTAGGTAATTCAAATTTCACTTGTGAGCACATTCTCATGTCCCAGACAGGTCTGCAACCCAGCTTTTCACCATTATCGCTTAGCATACAATGCTTCCACTGCAGCCAGGGATTCTGTGAAATTACATGCAAATGAGCACACAGATTTTAATAAGGTAATGGTGGTATCATAAAACACAACTGTTGTTTTTAGTGTTAATACATCTCCTGCAATGCCTCGTTGCCATCAAAATCATGTGACATTTTAAAAGCATCTCATGCCAGTTAGAATACAATTGTATTTACAGATTATATTATTAACAATCAAGTCACAGTCCCATTCAAAAAAGTATGAAACAGCTTGCTGTCAAGACAAAATAATGCACTACTGTTATACAGTAGTTGAACCCTTTGATTTCAAATTTCCATTCATGTTCTCCTAAAAATATTCCTCTTACACACCTTCAAATTTGTTAGAAACATATTTGTGGTTAACTGAAGCCGCAAGGTATTTTAAAAATCATACCAATACATGTTTTCATTTAGTTTAAATAAGTCATATAACTTTACCACACACAAATTAGGTTTCTCAGAAGTGAGGAGTGTCACACTTGGAGCATTGCATGCATACTTGTATTTCTTGTTTAAAGCATGAAGACAAAGATCAGACGTATCAAATAAACATAACTTGCAAAAATACTGCCTCCTGTATTTCTTGGCATGAAAATGTATTAATATCAAATTCTGCTTCACATATCACTGGATGGTTAAAAAAAAATCTAGTAAAATCAGATTACCTAAATCTATCTAAGCACAGTGACTACTAATATGACACTACACTTTTAGGAATCACATGATTTTATACCTTGCCATAACACATTAAGGTATAAGTAACATATTTAATATTCATACGAACATAACTAATTTAGTGGTATAAATTTAATATCAATGTAAGCATTGGGAAGTAATTGTATCTCTAGGTATCTTGAATCCCTTAAATGAATACATTTTATACATACAGTAGTTATACCAAAGGCCTATAAATTGCACTGTTGTGCCATTATTTTATAATATGTGTATCAAGGAAGGTAGAAATTTATACTACTGCCATGTTACAACAGTACTTAGAAGGTTTCGTTTTTAAATGTGATAACTACAGTAAGTGTACTTTGGGTCTAGAGTGAAGTATGATTATAGAATCCAATTGTTATCATCAAGCATTGTTAACCAAAGCAAAATGTCATGGCAAGTCCTAGATATATCAGATGTAACTTTGCTCATCTCTAGAGATTTATAAAACGAAATCCAAATGGCTTAGCCATTTCTACTTTCTGTATACTGTACATGTACAGATAACAAATATATTATTTAATTAATCAAAATAATGTATGCATATGGCAGAAATGATGCTAATATGGGGAATTATTTATATAATTTATAAAAAGATAACACCACAATGTCAATATTTAGAGATGTAACCTGTTTTAGTTTTCCCAAATAAATATATTTTGGACAAGTTGCATTAAAATAAAAGCAAATACTGTACTTCACTAAAACACAACCAGTAGCATTCCTAGCATTCCTAACTACTGTGATTCTGTTACGCTGTGCTCACCACGGACAAGTAGGGACCCCGAAACTAAGGTGAGATGGGTAATAAACTGCACCCACAGCTACGGGGACACGCCTGGAAAGTGGAAAATAGTCATCTGGAACCGTCTGGGAGTATAAGATAAAGTAAGATACTCGCCAGACGAGAAGGGAGATTCCAGAAGATAGGTGGTACCGAGAGCCTGGGGTCCAGAGCCGGGAGGTAGGTCGGAATCCGCAAACCGAGGTAAAGGGGTCGGGTGTCCAGAAGGTCAGGATACAGACCAGGGGTGTCCAGGAGGTCAGGATACAGACCAAGGGTGTCCAGGAGGTCAGGATACAGACCAGGGGTAGAAGACCAGAGTGGATCCACAGCCAGGCCGGTTCAGTACGCAAGGGATCACTAAGGAGACAAAAAGAGACAGGAACTGAGGCAGGCACGACCGTGGTTAACACAGGTCATACAAAGCTATGCTCAGCCAAAGAATGAATGGCTGAGCAAGGTATAAGTAGGAGGAAGGACCAATAGGGAGAGGGGGAGTAACGAGGGAGCGCCCCCCTGGAAGATGGAGATTGGAAGGGAGAAACTTACCACAGCTTTTACTGGATCTGCAGCTTGTGAGCGGTGTACGTGCATCAGGCGTGTGCGCCATGCGGGAGAGGCGCACGCGGCCTCAGCTGGGGGCGGGAACTCCCCCTGAAGGGGACGTAAACGTCCTCGGCCGTGTGCGCGTATGCGCGAGTTCAGTAGCCGCTGCGGGGAGCGGAGGGGAAGGAAGATCCCGCCTGCGGCGGTGAAGGAGGAGAGCTGGAGCGCAGGTAAGTGAGCTCGCGGTAGGAACCCTTTAGGGAGAGGTGTTCCCCCGGACCTTACAGTACCCCCCCCCCTTGAGGAGCGGCCTCAGGACGACTCCAATATGGCTTTTGGGGAAATTTAGAGTGGAAGAGTCTCAGGAGTCTGGGAGCATGTATTTGATGGTAGGGTACCCAAGATCTTTCTTCTGGGCCAAAGCCCTTCCAATGCACCAGGTACTGCACCGAACCCCTCGTCCTCCTGGAATCCAGAATAGACTGAATCTCAAACTCTTTCTGCCCCTGAACTATGACTGGTTTAGGGTCAATCAGTGTCCTATGGAACCGCGGACTCTGGGACACAGGTTTCAGCAGTGACACATGGAACACAGAAGGTATCCTCATGGATGGAGGAAGTTCCAGATGATATGCCACAGGATTGATCCGTTCTATTACTGGGAATGGACCCAAGAACCTCGGAGCCAGCTTGTGGCTTGGAGTCTTCAGTCTAATGTTCTTGGAGGAGAGCCAGACCTTATCCCCTTGTTTGAAGACTGGAGCCTGACGACGGCGACGATCTGCCTGTGTCTTTTGTCTTTGGGTTGCGTTTCTCAAAGCCTCTTGGATCCTTTTCCAGGATTCCTGAAGATCCTTGATTCGGTCATCGGTCGCTGGAACCCCGGAAGGAACTGAGGTGATGGGCAGCTGACCCGGGTGAAAACCATAATTAATGAAAAAAGGGGATTTCAACGTGGAGCTATTCTTTAAAGAGTTATGGTTATCTGACCACGGAAGTAAATATACCCAGTTGTCTTGGCTATCTGTGATGAAGCATCGGAGGTATTGCTCCAGAGTCTGGTTCGTTCTCTCAGTTTGCCCAACTGGCACCTTAAGGCCCCTCTGAAAATTAGACTGTGCTGCCATAACCTGATCCAGGATATCAAAAGAATTGTCCGAAACAATATATTTAGAGGGTTAGATTGTTTCGGAGATAACCTCGGAATTGTCCTCAAACAGGAATTGACGTGAAAGTGCGTCTGCCTTTTGATTCTTTGAACCAGTAATGTAAGATATGAGATAATTAAATCTCGGAAAAAAAAGAGACCATCGAGCCTGACGCGCCCCAAGGCGACGTGCACTCTTAATGTAAAGTAAGTTTTTATGATCAGTATAGATCGAAATGGGGGTCTCCGTTCCCTCCAGAAGATGTCTCCATTCCTGAAGGGCGAGTTTAATAGCCAAGAGCTCTCTGTTTCCGACGTCATAGTTCTGTTCTGCCGAAGAATTTTTTTTTGAAAAGAACCCACAGGGATGAAGTTTGGTCTGTGGGGACTGTCTCTGAGAGAGAATGGTGCCAGCACCGACGTCGGATGCGTCTACCTCTAGGGTAAAAGGAAGCCCGGGATCAGGGTGACGCAAAATAGGAGCAGAAGCAAAAGATTTTTTGAGGGAGTAGAAAGCTTGGAGAGCTACAGGAGACCAGACTGCTGTTTTACGTCCCTTTTTGGTGAGGGCCGTAATGGGGGCCATGGTAGAAGAAAATTTCTTGTTGAATTTATGATAGTAATTCGCAAATCCCAAGAATCGCTGTATGGCTTTCAGGGAAGTGGGTTGTGGCCATTCTAAGACAGCCTTGAGTTTGACTGGGTCCATAGAGAAGCCAGTGCTAGAAATAATATATCCAAGAAAGGGAATGGAAGAAAGATAAAAAGAACATTTCTCTAGTTTAGCATAGAGGTTGTTCTCCCGAAGGCGGGACAGAACTAATTTGGTGTGTTGAATGTGGTCAGAGAGGGATTTGGAAAAAATAAGGATATCGTCAAGGTATACGATAATGAAGCTGTCGAGGAGATCACGGAAGATCTCGTTGACAAACTCCTGGAAGACCGCCGGGGCATTACACAGGCCGAAAAGCATGACTAGATATTCATAATGCCCATCCCGGGTGGTAAAGGCGGTCTTCCATTCGTCGCCCTGACGGATGCGGACAAGATTATAGGCTCCGCGGAGATCAAGTTTGGAAAAAATTGTTGCTCCCTGTAGGCGATTGAAGAGTTCGGAAATAAGTGGCAGGGGGTAACGGTTCTTGATCGTAATTTTGTTAAGACCTCTGTAGTCAATACAGGGGCGCAAGGAATCATCCTTTTTCTTAACAAAAAAAAATCCAGCTCCAGCTGGAGATGAAGAATTGCGGATAAAACCTTTCCTCAAGTTATCCTTAATATACTCGGTCATGGCCTTGGTCTCGGGTATGGATAGGGGGTAAGAACGGCTCTTGGGTAAGGTAGCACTGGCAAGGAGCTCAATGGGACAGTCAAAGTATCTTTGGAGGTAACACTTCAGAACGTACCTTATCAAAAACGTCCGCCAGGTCCCAGTAGACCGTTGGAAGGGAAGTTTTATACTCTGCGGGTAATTCCACTCCGGCTAACGTCTGTTTGGGGGGAAGACAGGTCTTAAGGCACTGGGGGCTCCATCGTATGGGCTCCTTACCAACCCAATCTAATTGTGGGTTATGACGTTGCAACCAGGGGAGTCCCAGAATTACATCTACTGATGTAATTACATCTACTGACGTGTAGATCACGTCCAAGATAATCTTCTCTTGGTGACCGTCCTCCATGGAGAGGGATAGTGAACAAGTCTCCAGAGAAATAAAGGCTGGTTGGAGTTGACAGCCTTAGATCGAAAGGGAATCCCATTCCTATAGGCAAACTCTGATCAATAAAGTTCCCCTGAGACCCAGAATCTATAAATGCAGAGGCGGGGATCAGGGAGTTATTCCAGGCCAGAGAAATAGGCAGGATTATACGAGTGTGAAGTACTTTAGACGAAGAAAGAGGAGAAGAGATTATGCCCAATGAGACCCTCTCATACCTTATTGGGTCCTGGCGTTTCCCGGTCACAGAGGACAGCTTACCAGCAGATGACCGGGATGACCGCAGTAATGGCACAGTCCACCATTTCGTCTGCGCTGTCTCTCAAACGTGGATAGACGATGACCTCCGAGCTGCATTGGTTCAGGCTCATCTATGGGTTGGGGGATGTGATGGACGAAACTACGGCTGGAAAATTGGGAGGAGTTGGTACGAGGAAGAGCGCGTTCAAGTCTCCTCTCTCGTAGCCGCTGGTCCACGCGGATGCAGACCGCAATGAGATCCTCCAATCTGGTGGGTCTCTCCATAGTGGCCAGCTGGTCCTTGATGTCATCTGACAGACCCTGCCAAAAGGCTGCTGACAGTGAGCCATCATTCCAGGAGGTCTCTGCCGCGATGGTCCAGAAGTCCAAAGCATACTCGGCGACAGGACGAGTACCCTGGGAAATATGGAAGAGAGAAGAATCTGCCGTAATTTGACGACCAGGCATATCGAATACTTAAACACAAAAAAAGAGACAACAGCGCAAACGCCCATAGTGAAGTTTGTAAAAATATATGAATATACATTGTTAGGGTATTATATCTGCGTACATCAGATAGGTAGATTTACAGCATTTCATGTGCAATACATGAGTTACCAATCGTCGCACTGCCACCACCAGACCTCAGGAGTTCTCCTTCCCAGCCTCCAAGGCAAGCCGCCACGATCGTGATGTGGAGCCTCCACTGCGGTGCTGTGTCCTGATCGATATCCTTGCCTGATCACTGCCGTCACTTTCGCTCAGTCCTCAGGTCTACCGCCGTCTGCAACTGCTTCCCGCACCTCAGATCACTGAGTTAGTAGGTCACGTATCCCGCGGGGTTTTGCGACCGGCCGTAAAGGGAGATGTGTGACGTAAAGCGTGATGGTATCTTTACTGCAGCATACCGAATAAAGCTTTTTGCATGAAATAAGTCCAATGAGGATAGACCACGCAGAATGTGGAAATACAGTTCTAGGACTATTAAAATTCTTTATCCAACGCGTTTCGAAGCGTGAGCTTCTTCTTCAGGGATAAATTTGAACTAAATTAAGAGCATATTTATACCCTAGAACCACCGCTGATTGGTCAAATTCAGAGGTTTCTAAACCAATCTGATTAGCACTATACAGCATCCCACATGTGTGGGTGTGATGGGATCATTACTTCTTAGTGTGCTCAAGTAAGTTAACCCTATCAGCACTGGTCCAAGGATATACTTGCCTGAATTCTCGTAGAAAGTGAGAATAGTCATGCGTCATGGCAGGATCCCGCTCCACGATGAGGGATGCCCAGACTAGGGCCTTTCCGTTCAAGAGAGACATAATATAGGCCACCTTTGAACGAGCAGTGGGGAAGCGCAAGGGAGATAGTTCAAATTGCATCTCACACTGATTTAAAAACCCTCTGCACTCGTGGGGATCCCCTGCATAGCGGTTGGGAGCCGGGAGACGAGGATCCACAGCCACGGGAAGGCCCGGGGAGGGAAACGTTGCAGCTGCCATGGCAGAGGAGCCTGGGGAAGGCTGCAGCGAGGAGAGTCTAGAGAGCTCCTGCGTCATGGACGCAAGCTGCGCCTCTAGCTGGAGAAGTCGCTGCATAGGGCTTGGTTGCTCAACCTCTTCGGTGTCCATGTCTGTTGGGCTGAGCATAATGTTATGCTGTGCTCACCACGGACAACGAGGGACCCCGAAACTGAGGTGAGATGGGTAACAAACTGCACCCACAGCTACAGGGACACGCCTGGAAAGTGGAAAATAGGCGTCTGGAACCATCTGGGAGTATAAGATAAAGTAAGATACTCGCCAGACGAGAAGGGAGATTCCAGAAGATAGGTGGTACCGTGAGCCTGGGGTCCAGAGCCGGGAGGTAGGTCGGAATCCGCAAACCGAGATAAAGGGGTCGGGGTGTCCAGAAGGTCAGGATACAGACCAGGGGTGTCCAGGAGGTCAGGATACAGACCAGGGGTGTCCAGGAGGTCAGGATACAGACCAGGGGTAGAAGACCAGAGCGGATCAACAGCCAAGCCGGTTCAGTACGCAAGGGATCTCTAAGGAGACAAAAAGAGACAGGAACTGAGGCAGGCATGACCGTGGTTAACACAGATCATACAAAGCTATGCTCAGCCACAGAATGAACGGCTGAGCAAGGTATAAGTAGGAGGAAGGACCAATAGGGAGAGGGGGAGTAACGAGGGAGCAGCCCCATGGAAGATGGAGATTGGAAGGGAGAAACTTACTGGATCTGCAGCTTGTGAGCAGTGCACGCACATCAGGCAAGTGCGCCGTGCGGGAGAAGCGCGCGTGGCCTCAGCTGGGCGGAAACTCCCCCTGAGGGGGGACGTAAACGTCCTCGGCCGTGTGCGTGCATGCACGAGTTCAGTAGCCGCCACGGGGAGTGGAGCGGAAGGAAGATCCCGCCCGCGGCGGCGAAGGGGGAGAGCCGGAGCACAGGTAAGTGAGGTCGCGGGAGGAACCCGCTTAGGGAGAGGTGTTCCCCCGGACCTTACAGATTCTTTTTCCCCAGACAAAATACTATAAGACGGGCTACATCTGTACATCTACATACATGAAACCATGAATGAATGAATGAATCCATGTGGTTCTGAAACCCAGAAATATCCTGCATATAGATTTTATGTTGGTCAAATAATGGGAAAGAGTATGTTGATTACAGTATGTTTTAGGCCAGGAACGTCAATAGACATTTTAGACAGGGTGTCCAATCTTTGGAACAAGGCCCCCATAGGGTGACTGTCTATAGTTTCTAAAAAGAACTGCTTTACTTGTGACTAGACACCAGTCGTCAACTACAAGCCACCAGTGCCTCACAAAAAACACATGGGGCACTAGATTCCTAGAAAAAAAATCTACAAAAAGTCACTATAACAACTATTGACTAATTATTTGTGTGCCTTTTTAATCCACCCTCCATCACTGCATACCTTATCAACTCACTAACTGTAGTTATTTTACAACTCTCCTGTCCTGTACCTACAGTACCGACCAAGTTTATTCTAATGCGGCTAGAGCCGCAAGCCGTGAGGTTTCCCGGCTTTGATGGTGAATCCCCTCGGCGTGCCGCGCGTCACCGATGCGCGGTCACGCTTCATCGGGAGCGTGCGCGCACGGCGTGCGTGCCCAGGGTTCCCCGAAGGGAGCCCTGGTGTCCCGCGATGTGGGGGATGCGGTGGGGGGCTTCGGGGGACCTGGTGGACCCAGAGAGGGGAGGGGGGTGCCTCGATCGGAGGTCCGATCCTCCGAGGCTCCGGCGTGCGCACGGGACAGCTCGGCGCGCGCCCGGTATCTGTCGCGGCCGAGACCGGGTAAATGTTAGAATAAACTCGACCGCGAAAGTAAGTTATGTGGCACAATGCTGTTCATGTCCTGGGTCTCTTTTTTATAGTCACTCCTGGGTATTTTATCTTTCCCGCCTTCCCTTAAGAATATAAGAGAGAAACAGAAGTTTAGATTACGAGTTAAGGTAAATATTTATAGGTAACATACTGTAGGACCTACCCTTAGGGATTTGCCTTGGTTATAGGGCAAGTATTAACTTTTGGTCAACATTAAGAACTGAAACTTTTCTTTGGAATAAAAATACAATATATTGACATTAAATTACAGGCGTTATGCATCATGTTATGGGTTAATTAAATGGTTAATTAGACATGGATTGCAAGCTTTTATGATGCATTATATGAAATAAAAGAGGGGCGTTTACGCAAATGAACATTGGAATTGCTAACTTTTGCTCCAGCTTTTAACTCAACATTTACATACAGTACTGCATTCTTCTTACATTTTGAGTATTACATTATAAATTTATGTTGAGAGTGTTTTGATGAACAGACAGACCGTATCGAGCGCTGATACACATTGCGGCCAGCAGAGATTGGAGATTTTTCTAAAACTCAAAGACTGCATCATTGATTTTAAGGAGCCTTTCTACTCATGCACCAGAGAACATCTACCAGCAGCTTCAAGTGAGATTTGGACTGCAGGGTCTGGAGGCTGAGTGACCAGAGTTGGCAATGATATATTTCACACACTGCTTGATTTTAACCTACCCTTGTGAGTGGATTTTCTACCCGCTCTCCCCCCCCTCCCCTTTACCAATAAATGTACTGTATTATGCTATGGGGTGTGCTCTCTCTCTTTTTTTTCTTTTCCAATAGGTATCATCTGGATGTGGTTCATCCTATTTGAGAGCTGCCGGAGATCCCCTCATACCAGGACTATTTTTTCCTATTTAAGGATTTTCACTCAAGGACTGGTTTTTATATCAATTTTTCTTTTTGCTTGTATTTTATGTTATCACATGTTTTTGGAGTGTTGTCTTAAATTGTTTTTCACGAAATAGGAGCACATAATATATATTATATATATTTATTTTAAATTGTAGTATACACATCTATAATTTTTAGTGATTTTGCCTATTTAGAAATATTCATTTAAATTATCATTAATAATATTTTTACACTATTTCAACACTTCTTATTTGGCGCTACTTCACTCCCTTTTCTTTTTCATATATATACACATATATACACACACACACACACACACACACACACACACACACACACACACACACTGACAAGACTGTAACAATGGTATTTGGTACCAATGCTAAATTTCTAAAGCTTCCAATGAATGAGCTCCAGACCAGTATCATATGTAATACTACTGTATCTTAGTCCATGTTAATAGTTTCAAATATTTGGTCATATGGTTTCACTCCAATTTAACATTTGGGTTGCACATTGATACCCTGATATCCAAAACCTATAGTATGTCAAACTAGGTTTACTATATAGGAACAAATCCTTCCTAAGTCTGCTGGTCATAAAGTGCATCGCACAGCAGATGCTGATGCCAATTATAGATTATGGGGACATAGTATATGGCACCGCACTCCAAACTCACGTTGGCAAACTTGATACCCTCTACAACTCAATATGCCGCTGTGTCCTCCAATGCAACTACAACTCACATCACTGCGAAATGCTCAAAGAACTAGATTGGTCATCACTTGAGTCTAGGCGCAACGTTCATCTTTCCTGTATTGCCTTCAAATACTTTATGGGCAAGCTACCCGCCTATCTGAACAAGCTCCTCACCCCTACCACATTCAGCACTTATCATCTGAGATCTGATGCCAAAAGACTGTTCATGGTCCCAAGGTTCAAATAAGTATCTGGCCACTCCTCCTTCTCTTACCGTACACCGCAAAACTTGAACAATCTACCAGAGACTCTCACATCCGCCACCAGTCTAAGTTCTTTCAAAACTAAAGTTGTCTCACATTTTAATCTGGTCTGTAACTGTTATATATGTCTATAACATATATTATCTTTAACTGTCATGTAAGGTCTTGTACTGTATATAATGTATAACGCCGTTCACTTAATGTAGCTATGTATTTGTAACCATGTATTTGTCAATATAACTCTATGCCCAGGACATAATTGAAAAACGAGAGGTACAGTAACTCTCAATGTAATACTTCCTGGTAAAACATTTTTATAAATAAATAAATGTTAACAAGGCATGTACGACTTAAGGCGGCCGGGCAAGATGGCTGCTGTGCAGGTGAGCTCTTGAGGGGAGAGACTCTCTGCATCCTCTACCGCAGTCCAAGCAGGATTGGGCACCTCCGGAGGCACAATTACGGTACCGGAGCAGCTCCCAGAAGGTGGGGAAATATAAATAAAAAGCCTCAAACCAGAGCCGGAGGTCGTGGCCGCATATTGGGGACCTGCGAACCTGACCTGTATCCGGAGTGGTGTAAGGGCGCCTGTGTTTGCTCCGGAGGGTGGGAGATTAAGGCCCGGGGTGCTCAGCTTGTCCGGCTGCTGGAAAAGTCCCTCCGGTTTGCGCACTGGCAGGAGACTTACTCTGCATGTCTGTGCTGTGGAAGAGAGAAGAAGCGATCTCCAGAGGGCCCGCGCAGCACACTGCTGGAGGGGAGACCCCCCACGTGGACACTGGTAAGCCTCTAACCACTCGAGAGTGAAGGACCCCCCCACCCCCAGTGATACCAAAACAAGGTCCCCAGGCAAATTTGGAATTTTGGGCGGGTAAGCTATAAATGACAGAATTTACACCTGAAGATATTAGCAAGGAATATGTGCAGGACTGTCAATGTTAATGCTAATGTAGCCTAGTGCCCCTGGCTATGTGTTTCCTGGCCCTAGCTTGTAAGTCTTGGTAAGTGCAGGCAGTGTTAGGGTTAAATCTCTTTCATATGGGCCAGCATGTGAGTCCGATAGCACACCATTTAATTTGTTGCCATATCCAGGTGCAAGCCTAATGGCAGTTGGGCGTATCAGTGTTACTAGGTCACACGTTCTATGGTGTGATGCCTGTCACTCATCTAATCCTGCCCAGTTTTGGGGCAGGGTTACTAACCCTCCCAGGTATATTAGATACTCCCTACCCAAATTTAGTAGAAGGATTCCAGTATGTAGGCTGCTCCTCAGGGAGTGAGGTGGTGTTCTGACTTACGCCTTCAGGGGTCAGGAGGTGGTGACTAGCCTCAAACCCTTGGGGGGCCTAGTCAGGGAAAATGACTGTGCAAGATGTGAGGGAAGTCTCTGTCATGGTAACTTGTGACAAGATATAACAAACACCAAATATCTGGGTTGAACTGAACGAGGCTTAGATATGATAAAATATAATTTATTCCTTGAAGAAGGTGAACACAACAGATTATACAAATAACAGACAAAAAATAGCACTTACTTAAAGGTTAGGACAAGAAAGCCATCAGGATAACGGATGGGCCATTTCTTCCATAATTCAGGTTCAGATGTGGACATCACGACAATGCATGAAGAACATGAAGACAATTGAGTAAGGGGTGACTCTGACTTATATACCATTTCAACCCTTTACTCATAACCCTAGGCGCCGAGTTGGCTAGAAAAATCTCTTTGAAGTAGATTTTGGCTTCCCCTGTAAGTGTGAAGTACCACACTTAAAAACATTCAGCTCCTTTGTTCCCGGCCCTAGTATAAACAATCAGGGCAGTTAACTTTTGATCACTTTCGATCACAGGGCTATGCTAATTCTTCAGGATGCTCTTCTTGCCCTATTAGCCTAGCAGATGGGTCTGCATTTTCAGAGCAGATCCAAAATCCCATATATACTTTAATATTTTCACATATTAATAAGTTCCGTTCTGGTGGGTACAGTGGGTCGAAATCTGCCAGTTATTAAAGCCTACAGTGACCCCACATATTGGCCAAATTTCAACTCTCTGTGACCTCCAGAACCGGAGATACAGAAATGCACTTTAATACATTTTTTAAAATACAGGATTCGTCCCTTTAAAAATGAATCTCTGCTTTTCACTCTTTCCCCATTGAAATCAACGGGGTCCGCCGCCATAGCGTTGAATGGCGGGCTCCACCATTGCCGTCAATGGGGGTTTCCTGCCATAGGCTTTCAATGGAGAAACGCCGCCATTGAAGCATATGGAAAAAAACACAAATCTTTACATTCGTCCACACTCCGTCTGGTTGGTCGGAGGGGGCTGGGAAGGGTCATGCATTAAAGCCGGAACCTTGGCTACATGCCACGCAAATCCCATCCCCCTAGTCATTCCAGCACCGGAGATATGGACTTACAATTTTCATCATTTTACACTTAGTCGATTTTTACGCCATGCGGCTTTTCCCCGTTGGAATCAATGGCCGGCGCCGCCATAGACAATGCATGGCGCACGCCACCATTAGATTAAATGGGACCTCCACTCCGCCATTGAAGTCAATGGTGTGACCCTCCTTCTCCGCTCTAACCCTTACGGGGGTCTCTCATTCCTGGACCCGGTGTGGATTGTGTGTGGGGGTTCCTAGGAGCTAGGGACAAAAATAACTTTATTCCCAGGGGCCCTAGAACTTAAGATTCCCACGCCAATTGTCTTTGAATTTGACCGAAGTGATTAAATTCTTTTCAAAGACATTGTATCCGCATTTGCGGTCTGCGGTTTGGATGGCTGCCAACCTGTTTCTCGAGGCCGGCGTTGAGGAATCTCCATTGAAGTCAATGAGCCCATTGACTTACAATGGGAAACCGCCGCTCCTCCTCTCGGACGCCACCTGCTGGTCGTCGCTGGAAAACAGGTCCAAAACCGCTACTTCTGCCATTAGAACGCATGGAGGCTCAATGGCGACCTATGGACGGCTGCAAAATGGAGCCTGAAAAGGCGGGAAAAGGGAACAAAGGGCTATAATTACTAAATTAACATTAACCCCTTCCTTCCCAGGTGAGAGTAGAGGGTGGCCAAATGGGGGTAACCCCTTTAATCCTGGGCCAAAACTTCTCTCTTATGACACCTCCCCTGCTCAATGGGTGCCTGGTGACCCAGCTGCCTCCCCTGGCACTGGGATACCACTGGCACTCTTGAAGCACTCAATAAGTCCTGAGGGATTGGCCTGGCAAAATTGTCCTCTGGCATTGTCCAGTACATTGTCCTGGCCACAGTGGACAGTGAAGTCCAGATCCTGCTGAGCAGGGCTCCACCGTAGCCGCCGGGCACTCTCCTTTGCCACCCTGTGCCCCCCACCCAGTGCCTGGTGAACAAAGTCCATTGTGAAGGGGCACTTCAGCAGACCAGGCTGCATACTGCCCAGAGACTGGCATGTCTCCGTACCAGCAAGAGACCAGCTATCAAGCACAGACCGTCTCTTTCCTGTCAACCAAGTCTGGGAAAGAGCTATGTCACTATCCTGTAGGGACCATACCTGCCCTGGCCCTGTGCCCACTTTTAGCTGCTCCGCTATACCTCTGCCTCTCCCCCCTGGCTCTAGAGCAGTCCCCATCCTGAGTGGCATCACTTCTGGATTCCAGAAACCACCTGGGGTTCTGACTCCTACCCTCTCCTGTGCCTCCTGGGACAAGGCAATCCCCCAGTATCCTGTACTGGGGGTCCTGGTACCCAGATGCTTTGTTCCTGCCCTCTCACAACTGAAGGCCAGGAAACAAGCACCTGCTACCACCACTGCTGCTAGGGCCAGCATCACTCCTCTACACTTCACTGTGCTGCCCTTCCTCCTTGTAGCTACCCTACCTGCCCTGGGGACAGAAAACTCTGCTGTACCCCTCTAGCCCTGGCTACTGCTCCTGGCTGCCTACCTACCCACAGCTCCACCTCTGGGAACCCTGGGGAATCTGTCAGGGGGGTCACTCCTGGCCATTCAGAACAAGGGACCTCCTGCCTACCTAGCTCATCCCTAGCTTCTGCCAGCTGCCTGACACCCCACTGACCTCCTATTTCCCCCTGCTCCACAGTGTCTCCCTGCCTAGCCTCCCCTAGGCCCAGCACCTCAGCCCCTGCTAATGACTCCTGCTGCTTACCTCCCTGCAGCCCACCTGTACTCCTCTCCCCCATGGGCAATCCTAACTCAGACACTGGAACTACCTGAGTGCACCTACCTCCCTGACCTTGTCTCCCCCTTACCAGGGATGAGCTCAGGGGCACCTCTCCAGATGCAACTGCTTTAGCTCTTGGCTGGCAGGTATCCCTGGGGTGGCACAAGCTTGCCACTGCCCATGATACCCCCAGCCCATAGACAGGCTGCAAGAAGGGGTTGCTGATCTGAGAAACCCCCTGAGGCTCTGCCAGGGTAATGTGGGACTCTAGCTGCCATACCTGCTGCTTTCCCTCCCCGGCTACCACTAGCCCTTCTTCTCCCACTGAGATCTGATGCTGGCTACCTACCTGCAGCCTTCACTCACTCTGCTTCTCCCTAGCTAATCCAAACCTGGATCCTAGGGACACCTGAGTGAGGCCAGCTCCCTGACACTGCCTCCCCATTACCGGGGAGGAGCTCAGGGTTGCTGGTGCAGATGCACCCACCTTAGCTTCTGGCTGGTAGGTGGTCCTGGGGTGGTCTAACTGTGCCACTGCCCCGGATACCTCCAGCCCATAGCAAGGCTGCAACAGGGGGGCTCTTAACTGAGAGTCCCCTTGATGCTCCACCAAGGTAATGGGGAAGCCTGGCTGCCCTACAAGCTGCCCTTCCTTCCCCTCCCCTGGTGCCCCTATCTCCTGCCACCCCCCGGTCACCCCTATAGTGAAACAACAGGGTACGGTCATAGGAAAAAATAAGTCAGGGTCAGTCTGCGACTTGGTCTGGCTTACCTCGCTGGTCCCCGCAGAGACCGTTGCCTTCGTTGGTCCCGATTGCAGGGGGACTGGAGTGGCTGCCGCCGGCATCATCTGGGCCGGGCAGCAACGGCCCGCTGCCGCAACAGCGCCCGGGCTTGATACAGGTAAAACGGTGCAGGACAAGGGTCCCAGGTCTTTGTGGAGTAACACGGCACCCGCCAAACCAGGTAAAATACCCCCCTCCCGCAATCCCTGTCCCTCCCCCCACACAGAAAGGGCTCCAGCACTTTGCCGGAATCGCGGCTTTTCTGCCGCCGTCACCGCCATGGGCAAGCCCTGGGTAGCTGCCGCAACAGTACCCGGCTTTGGTGCAGGGTCGCCGGCGTGGATTGTGGGGCTCCGGTCATCGCTGGGAATCGCAGACTCCGCCAAACAATGTAAAACACCCACCTCCCGCACACCCCAACCCTCCTCCCAAATAAAATTGCCGCTGCAATAGCGTCTTCTTCTCCGCTGCCGCCGCCGGTTCGCCGCCAGGATCTGATGGATGGCCGCCGCTCTCCGCCGCTAATGGGGTCACCTCTTCGGCAGCTCGTGAGCGCTGGCCCTGAGGGGCTTGTTCGCCCGGGCGCGCACGGTCCGGGCATTGGGCTTTATTGTGGCCCGCTTTGTGGCAGTGGTAACACCGCCGCATCTGCCAGAGCGTCTCCGCCGCCGGTGGACTACCCCCCGTGAGGGGCTGCTGAGTCCAGGGCGGAGTTGCTTGAGTGCTGGGCTCAGGGAGGGGGTAAGTGGGTCGGGATAATGCCAGCCTCAGGAGCTCGTTACGCTCCGCCTGGGACCACATCCCTCCCACGCAGACAACAGTGAAAGCTCTTCCAGGGAAAATGGACTGGCCGCCGCAACGGCCGTTACCTCTCCGGCTGTAAAACTTTTGGGGTCTCCGCGATTGCCCGCTCCCTCCACAAGTCTCTGCCGTCCCGGAGCTGGGTCCCTACCCTGCTCTCCGGGTGGTTTGGTATTTACAGCGGCTGCATCTGTGGATCTTTGCTCAGTTTGCCGGGTTTCATGCTCCCCGATCGCCTCCTCTCTCTCAGCCTTGCCGGCTGCTGGTCCCCGCACCGATTTGATACACACCTCCGGTCTCGGTGCCCGGCTCCAGTCACATGGATGGCCGGCACTTTGGTTCTGGAGGCAATGCTTCTCACAAGTAGGGGAACAGTGAGGAGGTGCCATATCTTGTGTTATATGTTGTACACTGTGTGTTCAATATCTTTAGTTCCATTAAAAGGGCAAAAATATTATCACATTTGATTCGATTGAGGACAGATATTGTTTTCTTACAGGAGACGCACCTTCAGTAACTAAATTAGAACATGAGAAATTGAAAAGAGGGTCGGTTGGAGAGTGCGTTGCAGCTCATTATAATAGTAAGAAAAGAGGTACTGCCATTTTCTAGGAAAAATTTAAACCTGAAGATATTGAACAGTACACTCGACCCTGAGGGTAGATTAATATGGTCCTAGAGAACAGCCCCATATTGCTATGTAATATCTATACTCCCAATGTCTACTGAGTTTTTTCTGGATATTATAAATAAAGTGGGGATGGAAGAGAACTCGCAAATCCTTTTACGAGTGGATTTCAGACTAAACAAGGTTAACATGGGGCAGAAACCCCATTTCAAATATTAGGAATGTGTTGGCTATGATCCAACAGGTACAAAATACCATGACTGAAGTGTCCCCATGCCTTCTCAGTTTAGGTGCTGAGAAGGCCTTTGATGTGGTAGTGTGGGATCATTTATATACTGCATTACTGTACATACATTTGAGATTGTGGGCGAATTTGAGAATGCATTAAGGGGATTTATACTAACCCAGGAGCTAGGGTTTTTGTGGACAACTTCCTTTCATAAATATTCGAATTAAAGAGAGGGACTAGACAGGGTTGCCCTATACTGTATATCCTCTACTTTTTGCTATCGCTCTGGAACCCTTGGCTAGCTATTTGAGGAATTGTCAAAAATTTGAAGGGACTAGGATAGGGAAGTCCGAGATTAAGATTGCCATGTATGCAGACGACACTTTAATGTTCATTAACAGACCCGAAATCGCCTTTCCTGTTATTCTGGAGACCAGATATTTTTGGTTAATTTTCAGGCTACAAAATAAATATTACAATATCAGAAGCCCTGAACATAGGATTAAACAAAATACTGGTATGGCAAGAAAAATGCCCCTTTATAATAGCAGGTAGCAGTAAAAGGTACCTGGGACTTTTGATCCCATCAAATCTAGAAAAAGTGTATGATATTAATGTTAGCGCTGGTATAGCCAAATTATGTCAAAAAAACTCAGTTTATGGAAAGCTTTGCCACTAGGCATGCTTGGGCGTATAGTATAGGTCTCTTAAAAATACCAGGTATTTCAAGAATGACTATTTATTAATGATGTTACCACTATTACTAGAAATAGAGACTCACAACGACTAAATAGAGAGAGATCAAACTTTATTTGGGGAGGTAAGAAAGATAGAATCAGCCTAGCAAAACTGAAATTGCATAAAGATACAGGCGGTTGTTCCCTCCCAGACTTCGAAAAGTTTAATTATATATGTCTGTTCAAAATAGCAAGAGAATGGCTAACAAACACACACATTGAAGGCGCATGCGCGAAGGCTAGAGGAATGGATGCCTAAAGTGTGAGCTCCATACCCCTCGGCAACAATAAATTATCAAATTTATAGAAAAACTAATAAAATCATTTCTCAAGACGAGTATTAAAAAAGGGACGATCTCAAGATGCAGAAAAGATCAAAAGCGGGTCATTCCGCAGCGGTACTCACAAACTATTTCAATAAATCAGACTCGGCGCGCAAAAACAGAGCGGCGATCCCGACACGGCATGCAGAGTCGGACTCAGAGGATGAACAACTACCCGATGCATAATTAGAGGCTAGAGACACTGAAACGATCACCCGAAAGTTAATGAGGGAATTTTGTAATGAACAAACACACACATTTTGATGCACCCTCTGATAGAGAGAGATATTGCTGCTCCAATAGCCTTATCGGCCCTTTCACAATTTGAAGATCAAAGTATACCAGTAACAGTGAGAGACAATATATTGTTCGTAGACACAAGAAGAGCCTGCAAGAAACTCCTGAGCCTTTTAAAGGAACCCAAAGCACTGATAAAATATTTGTCATTAGTAGGAAATCCAGATTTTCAGGTGGGCAATAAGTCTGTAGTTTTTAGAGAATGGGAATCTTTGGGGTTATGTAAATTGTATCAATTTTATAGTATAAGGAAGGTCTCAGTGCTTTCCTTTCAGGAAGCACAGATAGAGTTAAATATTCCTGCAGGCAATTTTTTGGCATATATGCAACTTGTATATAAACACTATGAGGCCTATGCTATACGCATTCATAAGCCACTTGTCGAGCTCTTATTTGCCAAAATGCCTTCTACGATTCTGTAAGCGTCAATAAGTGAGCGAAGAAAGACTGAGGGGCCTATGCAGTAAGCGTTCATAAGCCACTTATCAAGCACTTATCACCCAACATGCCTACTGCTAGTCAGTAAGCGGTGATAAGTGGGTGATAAAAGACTGAATCGCCCCCAAAAAATTGCTCATAAAAAAATCACAGAGGCAGCGGTGATAAGCCACTTATTGCCGCTTTTCAGCATGTTCATAAACTTGTGCAATTCTAGTAGCAGTGATTAGGCAATGAACGCCTATCACAGCTCTAGAATGGTGATTTTATTACAAAATCCTCACGCCAGAAAAAGTTGGTGTGAAGGTTTTGGAAACCTGCATAGAAGCGGCGAGATGGGATTTAGAAAAAAATGCATTTTTTCCTGTATAAGATTGATGCCGGGAATTTCTGGAGCTGATCCATTAATATTAGCACCAGAGACCCCTGACATGAATCCTATGCAATAAAAATGCATTTACAGTAATCTTCATTACCATAGCGGATAGCCTCAGGAACCCCCTACGTCCCGAGATACAGGCCCCGTTATGGGTGCCCGTATCTCCTATGCATTTAAATGTCCGCATCACATGACCATGGGAATAACATGCATAGAAGATACCGGCACCCCATAACGGGGCCTGTATCTCGGGAAGTAGGGGGTACCCGAGGCTGAAACCAATGCGGTTCAGCTCAGGAAACCCCCTGCTCATCTAAACTATTAACACAATTACAATTTAAATACATACATTTCGGGCGAGATTTGCACAGTGTAAGGCCTTTTCAGAGGGTCGTTCATCAGATCACCGGCTAATCGTCCATTTTGTAAATTTTGCGATTACAGGTAACCAAGGCTTTCTGAATACCGTGATAGCAACGCTTTTAAAAACGGTGATTTAAATGGCCCGGTGATTTTTTTTTAATGAAGCTTTAGTGCATAGGCCCTTGAATCTTCCAAATTTTGAGCCTTCAAAAAAAATATCGTCGAGTGAGCGGCGATAAGCCACTTATCGTCAGGTTCTGAAACTCGTGCAATTCTAGTAGCCATGATTAGCATTTCGAGGTCTATTGTGGCTCCAGAATGGCACATTTCTCACAAAATCCTCACTCCAGGAAAAGTTGGCATGAAGGTGGTGAGAACCTGCTGAGAGGTGGCGAGACAGGACATAGAAAAAAAATGCTTTTTTTCAGCATCGCATTGATGCCGGGAGTCTCCGGAGCTGATACCCATTAATATCAGCACCGGAGACCCTCGGCATGAATCCCATGCAAAAAAATGCATTTACAGTACAGGCAACTTCATTACCTTAGCGGCTAACCGCTAAGGCAATGATGGGGTTAACCCCTCCCGCTAGCTATTAAGGGCCAAATACTCCCTTCACCCACCCCTGATACCTACAATAAACACTAATAAGCACCTCCTCTACCCCCACATGATTGATACCGAGGCTACGGGTGTCTGGGGGTCCTCAGGTGGTCCCTGTGGGTGTCATATAGCGCCATAAATGTACATAGCGCTTCACAGTAGTAATACATGCTGTAATCATATAAATAACAAATAATATAAATAACAGGTCATGGGAATAAGTGCTTCAGACATAAAAGTAACATTAAGGAAGAGGAGTCCCTGCTCCGAGTAGCTTACAATCTAATTGGTAGGTAAGGGAACGTATAGAGACAGTAGGAGGGAATTCTAGTAAGTGCGTCTGCATGGGGCCAAGCTTTATGTATCATGTGTACAGGATTATCCATAGTGTTATTCATATGCTTCTTTAAGCAAATGGGTCTTAAGGTGGGTCTTAAAGGTGGATAGATAGGGTGCTAGTCGGTTATTGAGGGGAAGGGCATTCCAGAGGTGCGAGGCAGTCAGTGAGAAAGGTTTAAGGCGGGAGAGGGCTTTAGATACAAAGGGGGTAGAAAGAAGATATCCTAGAGAAGAACGCAAGAGTCGGGATGGTGCATAGCAAGAAATTAGGGCTGAGATGTAAGGAGGGGCAGAAGAGTGTAAAGCTTTAAAAGTGAGGAGGAGAATTGAGTGTGAGATGCGGGATTTGATCAGAAGCCAGGAGAGGGAATTCAGGAGGAGAGACGTGTAGACAGATTTAGGAAATAGTAGAGTGATACTGGCAGCAGCGTTTAAGATAGATTGTAGGGGAGACAGGTGAGATGCAGGAAGGCCGGACAGCAGGAGGTTGCAGTAATCGAGACGGGAGAGAATGAGGGCCTGAGTTAGAGTTTTAGCAGTCGAGTAACAGAGGAAAGGGCATATCTTTGTGAAATTGCGGAGGAAAAAGCGACAAGTTTTAGAAACGTTTTTGTCATGGAACAGAAATACCCATTTCTGCCTTCTCTGTTTCACCCACCCCCTTTTCCTTGGCAGTTCTGCCTGCTAGCTGTATTTGGATGTTACTTTACTTGCAGTTTCACTCCCAGTGCAGATGGAATGGATACATTATGTTGCCTTTTTTCCTTCCAGTCTGTCACACCCCTGTTTGCACCGGCAACATCTCCAGTCCTCCAAGTTAATGGGCTTTCCCATTCCCCCTGTCCCTGCTGACAGTTTGTTTGGCCTGACCCCTATCCCTGTGTCACAAGCAGTACCCAATGTCTTTACTTCCTAACATTGGCAGAGTGAGTACATTCATGTTACACCCCTATAGCAAGGCCAATTCTTTTCACCTGCTCTTAACTACAAAGCATCCACAGAGATACACCTTTCCAACACAAACATCTTATCCACAAGTGCCTGTTTTTATTGCTTCTTTCCTAAATAAAGTGAAGAAAATATACACTGGTGACACACTTTATTGCAGTGTGGCCAGTACCGCAAGCCGGGAGATTTCCCGGCTTGCAAGTGGCAGCCCCTCGGCGTGCTGCGCGTTTCCGATGCGCGGTCACGCGTCATCGGGTGCCTGCGCCCCCTGCACGCACGTCCAGGGCTCCCCGAGGGAGCCCTGGTGTCCCGCGATGTGGGGGACGGCGGCAGGGGGTTCCGGGGGACCCGGCGGACCCAGAGAGGAGAGGGGGAAGCCGCGATCGGCGGGCCTCTCCTCCGCTGCTTCGGCGTGCGCCCGGCACCCTCCGGCGCGCGCCAGGTAACTGCTGCGGCCGAGAACGGGCAAATGCTCGAATAAACTCGGCCGCAGCAGTACAGGACTTGTTGTGCTTTGGAAAGAGGGCTGAGTTGAAGCTAGCTGGGTTCATTCATACCCTAGACATGACCCTGGATCCAGAATAGTTTTGAATGTGAGAGGAGAATGTGAGAGAGGAATCGAGTGTGACCCCAAAGCAGCGTGCTTGGGCTACTGTGTGAATGATCGTATTTCCAACAGAAATTGGAAGGAGTTAGTAGGACCAGGTTTGGGAGGAAGTATAAGGAGCTCTGTTTTTGCCATGTTAAGTTTAAGTCGGCGGAGGGCCATCCAGGATGTTATTGAAGAGAGACATTCAGAAACTTTGGTCTGTACAGCCGGTGAAAGGTCAGGGGTTGAAAGGTAAATTTGTGTGTCGTCAGCATAGAGGTGATATTTAAACCCAAATGATGTGATTAGGTCACCTAGAGAGAGTGTGTAAAGAGAAAAGAGAAGGGGTCCCAGGACAGAGCCCTGGGGTACCCCCACAGAGAGATCGATAGAGGAGGAGGTGTTAGCAAAAGAGACACTGAAAGTACGATGGGAGAGGTAAGAGGAGATCCAGGATAGAGCTTTGTTCTGAATACCAAGAGTATGGAGAATGTGGGGGAGAAGAGGGTGGTCCACGGTGTCAAATGCAGCAGGGAGGTCGAGTAATATGAGCAGAGTGTAATGACCTCTGTCTTTGGCAGCATGGAGGTCGTCGGTTAATTTAGTGAGGGCTGTTTCAGTAGAGTGAGCAGTGTGGAAGCCAGATTATAGAGTGTCTAGAAGAGAATAGGTGTTGAGAAAGTGTAGCAATCGAGAGAATATAAGACGTTCAAGAAGTTTGGAGGCAAAAGGCAGGAGGGAGACAGGTCGATAGTTAGAAGGACAGGTCAAGCTTGCTGTTTATGAGTAATGATATAACGGTTGCATGCTTGAAGGAGGATGGAAAGGTACCAGAGTAGAGGGAAGAGTTAAAAATCTGTGTGAGCATAGGGATTAGGAGATGGGAAGGAATGGGATCAAGAGGGCAGGTGGTAGAGGGAGAAGAGGAGATCAGCAGTGACACATCCTCCTCTGAGATAGTAGAAAAAGAGTCAAGAAAGGCAGGAGGAGAGTTAGGAAGCGGTGTGGGATTGGAGGAGGCAACAGATGGGATGTTCTGATGTATGGACTCCACCTTTTCCGTAAAAAAGTAAGCAAAGTCCTGAGGTGAGATGGAGGAAGAAGAGGAGGCAGCTGAGGGTGGTCTGAGTAGAGAGTCAAAGACAGAAAAGAGTCGGCGTGGGTTAGACTTGTGTGTGTTGATTAGTGATGAAAAGTAGGTTTGTTTAGCCTGAGAGAGGGCAGAGTTGAAACAGGACAGCATAAATTTGTAGTGAAGGAAGTCTGCGAGCGTATGAGATTTCCAACAGAGGCGTTCAGAGGAGCGAGTGGAGGAACGCAGCAAGCGTGTGTGGGAATTTAGCCAGGGTCTGGGGTTAGAAGGGCGAGGACGGCAGAGAGAAAGCGGGGCTTGTAGAGCAAGAGAGGAGGATAAGGCAGAGTTGTAGTTCCTGACCAGTTTGTCAGGGTCTGAAGCAGAACTGAGAGAGGAGAGGGAGGAGCGTAAAGTGGAATCAAAAGCTGGTAGGTTAATAGAGCGCAGGTTTCTGCAAAAGCGAGGGCTAGATGGAGAGGGGGAGAAGCGAGAGAGAGAAAATGAGATGAGGTGATGGTCAGAGATAGGAAAATGAGAAATGGAGAAATCGGTGAGAGAAAAGTTTTTAGTGAAAACCAGGTCTAGGTAGTGGTCATCTTTGTGGGTGCTGGCTGCAGTCCACTGTTTTGAAAGCCAAAAGAAGAGGTGAGAGAGAAAGCAGGAGGCCCAAAGAAGAGAAGGGTCATCAATGTGGCAGTCGAAGTCCCCAAGGAGAAGAACAGGGGAGTCTGAGGAGTGAGAGACAGAGAGCCAGGATTCCAAGTGAGAGTGAAAGGCAGAGGGGGGATGAGTAGAGATAGGTGGGCGATAGATGACCACCACGTGGACAGGGAGGGGCAAGAAGATCTGGACTGTGTGAACCTCAAAGGAGGGAAAGGCAAGAGAGGGGGGAATAGGAAGGGTTCTGTAACGGCAGTGAGAGGAGAGCAGGAGCCCCACGCCTCCACCCCTGCCATCAGGGCGCGGAGTGTGGGAGAAGGAAAGGCCACCAAAGGAGAGGGCAGCTTCCAGATCAGAGTCAGACTGAGTGAGCCAGGTCTCAGTTATAGCAAAGAGAAACAGGGAGTGAGAGAGAAAGAAGTCATGCACGGAGAGGAACTTGTTAGAAAAGGATGTCCCCTAACCCCTTAATCACCTTAACGGTTAATAACCGCTATAGTAATTAATGGGGTTAACACACCCTCTCCTGCTACCCACCCGGGAGGCCTAACCACCCACCCCATACCCATTGATTGGCATAGTGGTACATCATACCCATATAATATGCATGATAAGCCACTATAGCAGTCAATGGTCACCCTAATTAAAAAAGCACAAAGGCCAAAAATACACAATAATAAAAGATATACACATGCACCTAACCACCCCAATTAAATAAATAAAAGCACTAGCCAACCAATTCAATAAATAAAAACACTAGCCAACATATCAATTAAATAAATAAAAGCATTAACCAACAAAATAATTAATTAATTTTAAACACTACCCAAGAAAACAATTAATGAATTTAAACCACTAGCCAACAAATCAATTAATTAATAAAAACACTCGCCAACACATCAATTAAAACCAGTAGCCAACAAAAGAAATAATGAAAAACGCTAAACAATCGGAAAATGAAATAAAAACAAGCCATCGAAATTACAAACAATTTAATCCAAACAATAAACAGAAAAAGAAAAAAACAACAATAAACAGAAAAAAAGCATTTGCCAAAAATATATATTGGATCTCACTGTATTTATCTGTACCTAAAAGGGCACAGATTATTACATTATTAGTCAATGGGCAATGAAAAACATAAAAATAAAAAAATACAATAAAAAAAACCTGTAAAAATAAAATTAAATAATTGTACCTTCAATATTTTTCTTACCTTTAGAAGCGTTGACCCTCCGAATCCCGGCATTTCAGGAAGCTCTCGTACCGCGACAAAGTCAATCCAACGCCATCCACGTTGAAGATCCGGAACAGGTAACAAAATTCTTCTCTCTTTTATCTTCTATCACCTTCTTCTATCTTCATCTGTCATTATTTCATTCGTATCTTTAATGTTCTATCTTCGGTCTTCATCTGTCAATCCAACCCTTATGGTACTGTAAGTCCCAACGGATGTTGTCTTGTCGTCTTCTTCCTGTTTAATGAGCGTCCAGGCCTTATATAGGGCCTGAGATGTCACATTTTCACGTCAGATAGTACAGATCCAATCTGATTGGACGCTGTATCAAGTGTCCGCCTTTCTTTTTTTTAATGTTGTTACATCATCTTCAAGGGAGGTACGTCACATCCTTAAAACCACATGGCTATATCACAAGGTATTACAGCCAATAGGATTGAAGACAATTCCATTGGTTGCTGTACCATGTTACATAGTTCCATTAGTTCAAAAAGATGTGACGTCACTTTAAGGGTTGATGTTAAGGGATTAGATAATCACGCCGCTGGCTACTTGCCCGTTTTGGGAATTTTGCTATCACAGGTAATTGAGGCTCCACTAATACCGTGATAGCAACGTTAAATAAATTGGCAATTTAAATGGCCCGGCAATTATTTTTTATGAACGCTTAGAGCATAGACCCCTACTGTATATATTTCTATTATCAGAGAACAGCCTAAGGTTTTTGAATATGGATATATAGAATCTTTTTTTTAAACCAGATCCCTTATTTAAATGTAAAATTCAGCACACGCACACGCGCACACGCGCACACACACACACACACACACACACACACACACACACACACCACACACACACCAACATATATAAAATATATTATATATATACATACATACAATATATACAACATATATAAAAAGTAGAATTTACCAGATTGGAGTCCGGAAAAAAACGAGACAGCACACAGTCTTAGTAGTTCCAATGCAGTTGTAATCAAGTACCATGGCCCCACCTCCAGGTGGAGGTGTGCCATGTTACTTTGATTAAACTGCATTGGAACTACTAAGACTGTGTGCTGTCTCGTTTTTTCCGGACTCCAATCTGGTAAATTCTACTTTTACATGTGCAATGGGGCAAGCATCAGCATCTTACTTATGTTTACAGTGTGCCAACTGAGATGATTTTTTCAATATACACATATAATATATACAATGAGGGGGGGGGGGTGAGGGAATGAGCTCAAGCTACTGTCTAGAGAACGGTGCCAGGGGTAAGGAAACTTGTAACAAAAACTGCACTTGCCTAGGCAAAAAAAGGACCCCTTTTACAACAAGCACTCGTATGGTGATAAACGTAAATGGATAAAATAAACCTTTAATAATATATAGGGTAAAGGAAATAAAGGGATAGACACACAACACTTTAAAAAAGTATTAAACAGCTACCTCACAGTCCTGTGTACCAGACTGGTTGCAATGTGAATATAGGGAACCCTGTAATAACTGGCACATGCAGAATGGATATATAGCTTGTGCCTCAGTGTGGTATAAATGTTGGAGCTGATATAGTGTCTGTCAATGATGTACCGGACAGACACTTATATGTATACCCACAGCTGAATAAATTGTAACTCTAGGAGAGTATGCGGTGAATGAGTAGTGAGTGATCAGTGCACAGTATGTCAAACTCACATACTGGATATCTATGAAGGTTGGTATATCTAGAAATGGTACTCAAATCTTCAGGAGTAGACAATATGAATAATAAGGTCCCTAAAGGCGACGCAAAAATTAATTAAAATTGAACTCTAAAGCTACTGTGTAGCTAGGGAAAATAGGCTTCAAACTGGGAGCCTTGGACTAAAGTGTACAAAGGTCTTCCACAAGGCACGCTAACAATGTCTAGTTAATGCCATAGAGTGCCTCAGCCTATATAGAAGTACTCATACAAATATGTAATGCACAATGAGCTGCTTCACAGGATCCTCCGTGGGAACAGCACAGATGACTAAGTGAAGGTAAGTAGGTATCTGGGTGTATTTACAGGTATATCAGCTGATGTTTAAAAAGATACCTCTAAACCAGTTGTTAACAGTGGCCTGTATATAGGGTGTGTATATCCATAATACCACCCAAATTGTTCATGGGAATAAACACTATTAACGAGGTGTCAGGCAGGCAGGCAAGTCTGCTAGCCTGAATGCATCCATACAGGTCACTGAATATCTCCTGTGCGTCTGCGCAGTGTGAGTCTAACTATAGTCTACAGTGTACCACATTTAGGTTGTACCACAATAAATAGTACCTGAGTAAGTGAGACCAAGTTCCGTAATACACACTGCATTGATCGAATGATATGTAGAGAGCTTCCACCCGGCGTGGTGTATTCATGAACACCACAGAACATTAGCTAGCCAGGTGGAGAGAAGTGTAGTTACAGATAACAGCGCGCCTCGATATAGCTCAGCCCAGTGAAGGCTGCCTCGGAGCTGCGCTGGACGTCACCGCACTGACACATGTGCTGACGTCACAGAGGAGCGCCCACCACCAACGGCCGTTTCGCGTCGCACTGATGCTTTCTCAAGGTGGCCCCGCCTCTGCAGTAGCCGGAGGTTTAAATAGGCACGCGTTGCCTTGGCAACAGTGGCGCCAAGGTAAGTATGTATTAATAAAACATATGTTTTGTGTCTCTTTTAATTTGAAAGTAGTGGCTGGTTTCCTGAAAAAACCTAGATAGATTGATGGCAATAGGCAGTAAATAGGGAGTTGCCAAAACAGGCAGGTTAGTGATTACATGTATAAAACACTGAACACTAAATGGTGGAATAAAGGCATATACCAGCAGGGGTGATATGGTGCTGAGAATGGATTATAGTGAAGTCTATACACATATACTCAAATACTCAAGAACGAGGTGAGTGGTGATAGAGCACATAGAGATAATACTCAGCTTTAAAGTGTACCAGTGCATATTGTTAGGATATAAAGTAATTACAGTATAGGCTTGATGTTTAATAGGGTATTGCAGCCCAGATGATGGCTCTAAGGTCAGTGTCACCATTGCAACATGGATATCAAGTCCTGATGATAAGAATACTTCAGGTCATATCAAGATGTCAAGCTGATGGTCTAAGGTGTAGAAGGTGTTCTAACCAATAAATGGGGCAAACATAAATCCTCATTAAGGCCCTGCGGATACAGAGTTCCTAGTGTATAAATCCACTTAGCCTCTTTTTTGAGGAGTTCGCGATCCCAATCACCCCTTCTAATTAATTCTGGGAGTTGGTATATGCCCTTGAAGCATAAATTAGAAATGTCACCTCTGTGTGCGGTGTTGACGTGTTTGGCAAGTGGGGTGTCAGTTTTATTGCGTATGGTCCCTATACTGTATGTTCAAGGACCCTCCTTCGCAATTGTCGACTTGTTTTCCCCACATATTTCTTGCCGCATGTGCACACGGCTTGATAGATCACCCCAGTAGTTCTACAATTCACAAAGTGTCGTATTTTAAAGGTCTTACTGTCATCCCAATTCCCAAAAGTTTTAGTAACCTGAGCATACTGACATGCACGGCACCCCTTGCACTTATAGTTACCCGGGGATCTTTTATCTAGCCAGGTACCCAAGGAGATGGGTTCAAGATGGCTATGGACCAGAAGATCCCTGATGTTGGTGGATCTTCTGCTGACCATGGTTGGTCTAGGTTTCAAGACCCCCCGTAGGTCCGTGTCCTCCAAGAGAACATGCCAGTGTTTGTTAACAATATTGGCGATGGTTTGCCATTGTCTATTATATGTGCCAATAAGGCGAATAATTTTTGGCTCATGTGGTTTGGGTTTGGGATTCAGCAGAGATGCACGATATGTATGCTTTGCTCTATTATAAGCCTTCCTATCGCTGTTTTTGCTATAACCTCTCGCGAGGAAGCGTTGGCGCATCGATTGTGCTTGTGATTCAAATTCTTCATCATTTGAGCAATTTCTCTTAACTCTTAAATATTGGCCAGTTGGAATGCCATATATGAGATTCTGAGGGTGGTGACTATCAGCGTGGAGTAAACTACTAGTGGCAGTTGATTTGCGGTGAATTGTAGTCTCAATTCTACCATTCATAGCACGTGTAATTTTAAGATCCAGGAAGACTATGCTGTCCGGCCCTATGTCATAGGTGAGTCGGAGGTTAAGGGAATTACAATTGAGTTTGTTGATGAAATCAACAAACATTGTACGAGGTCCCTTCCAGAGAATGATAATATCATCGATATATCTTGCCCATAAAATAATATGGGTAGTGTAGATATCATTCTCCTCTGAGAACACTACTTCTGCCTGGAGTGGTGGGAGTACCTAACACTAATATGAATTCTTCCTGGTAATGCACAGGTTATTAAGAATTTATATTAGTGTTAGGTACCCTTGAGATGTGGTCCGCCGTGTAGTGGCTCAAGGGCTTACAACACTTTGGCCAAAATGTTAAACTAAAAGACCATTTTATTCAAAAGATATCTATACATATATATTTAGGCACTGTACCATGTATAAGTTTCACTGGATGTGCACTGATCTCTGTCTGTGTTTCATGTTCTGTCTCTGGTTTTAAATATATATTGCCATGCTCAGTAGCACTCCTCTGTGACACTTATATGCTTATATATATGTTGTGGTTATTTTGGGGGTTCGATATGAGCTTGTAGGTGTCCTGTATGTTTTATAAGTCAAACCATATGCCCAAGTATTTAAAACTAGTAACAGGAGTTAGGATGGTATTAGCGTTGGTTCTGATCTTGAGCTCAGTCATTGGAAGCTTTAAAAATTTAGCCTTGGTCCCAAATACCATTGTTACAGTCTTGTCAGTGTTTAAAAACAGTTTGTTTTTAACGTCATTGCGTTGACGTCGTGGAAGAGGAAGTATCTGGTGAGATCAATCCATGCTGTCTCGGCAGCTGTGGGACACATATCGCTATATTCACTTGCTATATGCTGTTATTTACATTCACCTCATGTGGAAACGGGTTACCATGGCAATGATTAACTGTTTATTGTACAGCTACTGCCACATGTAGTGTCTATCCCACGATTATGGTTACCATTAGTGTGCAGCATTAAGCTTCATTGGGTATTTTGCTATTAGTCTCATGTCCTAGACATTATGTTAACTCTGTGAATGCACTAGAGGGACATTTGACGATCTGTATACCAACAGTTGTATACATGCTTTGTATACATGCACATAATCAATACCCACATATGCACACCTAGGTTACCAGTGTGAGTGGAGATTGATCTGCAGCACCCATTTAGGTATTAACCATTGATGTGCCGCATCACTCACATGCCGCCCTAGCAGTAACCTACCTGACTGCCAATTGAGACTGCACCAGTTACGTTCACATTTTAATTGGTTTTATTTAGTTTAGAGCGAGCGCTATATGTTGTTAGTCCCTTAATATTAATAAAGTATTTGTTATTTTGCCAATTGGCGTTTTAGTGGTAATTGTCCTCCCACAGTGATGGGAGCGATTACGTACCTGTACTGTATGGTTGATTGAACCACTTGTATATATCTGGTAATTACACCCATGCATTTACCCTAGCCTTGTGTGCAGCTATTGAGGATCTTTTTGGGGAGGACTCGAAGCCTCTTCTATTTGTTTATGTATGTTTTGGGAAATCCAATTTTCAAGTCTTAAAAAGTCAGATTGACGTATGTGTTCAAGATCGGAGAGGCTATGGCTGTGTGCATATAGGATTGTGTCATCTGCATACTGCTGCGGCCGAGTTTATTCGAGCATTTGCCCGTTCTCGGCCGCAGCAGTAACCTGGCGGGCGCCGGAGGGTGCCGGGCGCGCGCCGAAGCAGCGGAAGAGCGCCCTCCGATCGGGGCGCTCTCCCTCCCGCTGCCGGGTCCGCCGGGTCCCCCGGAACCCCCTGCCGCCGTCCCCCACATCGCGGGACACCAGGGCTCCCTCAGGGAGCCCTGGACGCGCGTGCAGGGGGCGCTGGCACCCGATGACGCGTGACCGCGCATCGGTGACGCGCAGCACGCCGAGGGAGTGGGGCTAGCAAGCCGAGGCATCCCCCGGCTTGCGGAACTAGCCCTGCTCGGATTAAGTGTGTCGGTAGTGTACATGTGTATTGAGGCTTCCTTACAAGCTGTAGGAAGATTATTGATGAACACTGAGAAGAGTAGGGGCCCTAGAGTAGAGCCTAGCGGGACACCACAGGTGATATCCAAGGGGGTGGAGTTGGAGTCTGAGATAGACGCTTGTTGGGATCTAACTGATAGGTAGGAATGAAACCACTTTAAAGCATGCTTCCCTATTCCAGAGCACTGGAGTTTGTTAAGCAAGATAACATGATCAACAGTATCAAAAGTCTTTGCAAAATCTAGGAATATTGCACCAGTGAGTTGTCCAAGTTCCATTCCACGCTGGATTTCATTACAAACTTTTAGCAGAGAACAGCTCTGGCAGTTTTCCAGGTCTTTGGGATATGGCCTGCAGACAGAATAGGGCTGACTATGGAAGAAATTAATTTGGCAATGGCTGTGGCACAAGTCTTAGCAACTTAGATTGCAGTGTCAGGTCCAAATTGGCTGCTTAGTTTTAATTTGAGGAGTACTCAAAATTTGAGGGTACTCTCAGAATGAGGTTCATGTTTGTGGTTTAGGTTGTGTTTCGCTAATAAGTTAGTAGCACACTCCACAAAGTACTGTAATCATTGAATGCATTTGCAATGTCAGTGGAATTTGTCAGAGTAATATCCCCCTTAATGATATTACTTAGTTGTTGGTGGCTAGAAGGCTGGAATATATTGTTGATAACCTTCCAGAAGTTAGCAGGTTTGATGTATTCTGGTGAAGATTGTCAGAGTAATATTGTGCTTTTGTATGTCTTGTTTGCCTTGTGCACATAGTCCGCAGGCATCTGTAGTTATTATGATCCTTGGTAGTGCCAGTTACTTTGTAGCTTTTCCATAAGGCATCCCTGAAATGATAGAGCGCTATAAGGTCAGTTGTAACCCACGAAACGTGGGCCCCCTGTACTTTTAGTCTGCATAGTGGAGCATGGGTATCACAGAGTTTTAAGAACTCGGTTTGGAAATAGTCGAGCGCCGAATCAGGGTCAGGAATTAAGTCGATTCTGTACAAAGGGCAGTTTGTAAGGTCAGCCAGAAACTGTCATGGGTTAAAGTTTCTAAATGTTCTAGTGAGGAGAACTTTAGGAAAATTGGCAAGAGCAGATATTTTTGGAATAAAATCACCCAACTACTAAGCAGGCTGTTAAACAGGAAGATACAGTAAATACAGATTATATGCCCTTCGTGTTTGGGGTCATGACCCCCTGGTTTACTTGTCCAAACCCAGATGAAGCCTTGATAGATCTCATTCTTCTTTAGGCAAAAAAAGTGTATTATGAACTGCTGGATTAGATCCAGCTCCCCCTCCATTTCCCAACTGACAACTCGCATAGATCAATAGCTATGTTTAGTTGGGAAGTATAGTATGAAAATGTGCTTAACAGAGAAGAATGAATCCACAGATGGACTGCATTTACAGGAAGTGATGGACAAATACAAGGTTCTGGGTCAACGGCGCTAAAAAAACTATCTAGAAGGAGGCTGCATAGTGTCTAAATTTACAATAATTGTACAAATTCAAACTGCGGCTGCTCAGGAGTTAGCTCAATGATGGTTTTAGTGTTTTGCTTATGTTTGTCTACTTGGGTTAACGTATATCCCAGTTCCTACCCTTGTCTATAAACCCCTTAGAAGCCATCATTGTCTTGTTTAAATAACGTTTTAGTTTAATGTTAGTATGTTTAATTTGTCAAGATTTGATCGCTGTTTGGTTTGGTTTTATTTTATTTTAGCTTTTATTTTATAATCTTGTGTAAAAAGAAAAAAATACGAGAAAATGTGCAAGAAGTCAGGCGTCACAGAGCTGACAGAAAATCTAAAGATTTGGAATAAAAATATTTCATGGCTTCCCATGTATCTTGTTTTTCTTTATATGATGCTTTGTTTCAATGTACATGTATATGTCAATCTAAAATAAAGATTTGTAAAAAAAAAAAAAAAAAAAACACAAGGCATGTACAGCTAATCATTACTCTGATTCATCTTGACTTTCTGCCACTAACTTTAAATGTAATAATTCTATTGGGATATTGGGATTAAAAGCATAATTTTCCTTCTATGTACTTTATACTAGTAAAAAGGCTTTAGTAATATAAACAATCAAGATGTGAAAAGCGTGACATTCTACACCACTGTGTTTACTGTTGTTGGACACCGACCATGTTGAGCCTGTGGCACACATTCCTGGGGCATTACATGAATAAAATAGAAAATACAGTATAAATATAGGCTCCACAATTATATCATTAAGGAAAGAGGTAGAAGGAATGGTGAAAATTAAAATATATATTTGTTGCAAACATATTATTTATTCCTTGGTTATGAGAAAGTAACTTTTTTCTTCTTTACAGTCTGCAGTAATTGCAGGCACTTTGAAAGCAATAAACTATTTCATTATTATATACAGTGAAGCAGAAAAGGGATAGGATAAAATAATTGAGCCTTTTTGTTGAGCCCTTGGCTGCCACTATAAAGAGAAAGGAAAATTCTTTACCTCTGTGCCTCTTTACTATTATATTTAACAATCTAATTAGAAGTGTTGTGTAGCTATGTTCCCATTTTAAAAGCAAAGACAGTGTAGACCAATTAGACAGCTGTAGTTTACATATCAGGATTACCCTCCGGCCACTCTCTAATGAGCCCCCCAGAAGATAGGTCTTATCTATAAACAAGAGTGAAATGAGTCAAAGTTATGGTAACAGGTGGCAATAAATCAGAATACTTGTGCTAACTTTTATGTTTGTTACTTTCAGCTCACTAGGGATTTGTTTTAACATAAAACAGAGAGAAGGCTATACTTTAGATTGCATGCTTTTGTTGTTTTTACTAAGTATGTCTTAAATTATCCTAGACAGCGAGGACTAAACTCTTCAAAGAGAAATGCCTCTGTGTAGATTTTGTTTCCCACAAGACTTTTGTGGTTATTCAAAAGTCTATTAATTAAAGTGTAAAACTAGTAAAAACAAAATAACAAAAATACTCAACGGACTAATCAACCATGCAACCACTTTAAAAACAGGATTCATGTGTATAAATAAAGGAATTCAACTTTTGACATTGCAATGTTTTGGCTAAACGTTGTTTTTATTTTCCAGGATCTGAAAAATCCAGCTCATATCACAACCATGTATGCGAGATGATTATTTTATGTGGGAGGTTAAGGGCTGTAACGGTGTTGGAAAGTATGGTTTCTCCAGTGGACTACAGTGGTTGAAAATTCCTACTGTATGTCAACTATGTTGCCTGCACTGTGAACCAGTACTTTACATACAGTAACTCTATCACATGATAGACAATGTATTTAACACAGAAGAATAGAATGAAAGTGTTTTATGTGGCATGTTGCTGTGATACAGATAGAAATGGAGATAGCTGCAGACAACCTGTAACAGGGTGCCTTCCCTTTCTAAATGACATTGCAAATGCAATCAATGATTACTTTGTGTGGTGTGCTACTACTGTAACTTATTAGCGAAACGCAACCCAAACCACAAACATGAGCCTCATTCTGAGAGTACCCCTATAACCCCACCCTCACCCAACACTGCTCACAATTTTCAATTTGTCCCAGTATCTGAAGAGGAGATTACACAAGCGGTCCTCAAATTAAAACTAAGAGGCCGATGTGGACCTGACTTACAGCTGCAGTGGCCATTATTGAAACACCACGCAGTTTATACCTCGGAATACCCATGTGATGGCGTGCAATTTCTTCCAACCGTGCCGCCCTTAGACGCAATAGCAGGCGAGTGCATAAAATGGCATTTTAGTGTTCTGGTTTTTAAACACCTGAAATTGACACGGTAGCACAGTACTGTACACATTATAATTCATTCATTTCATTGCATTTAATTGCACACAATCCATGAAATTCAAACAAAGCAACCGCGATAAACACGTGTGCCTGGGATGATTGGCGGCGTTAATGCCACGTGGAGTACAGCAGCGCACACGAAAAAGGCACCGTGATTTGTTCGAATAACGACCGCTGCATCTGTACTACAATCAAAGTTCCTAAGACTTGGTGCCCCAGCCATTGCCAAACCAATTGCTTCCATAGTCAACTCTATTCTGTCTGCAGACCATATCCCTAAGACCTGGAAAACTGCCAGAGTTGTTCCAATCTTCAAAAGTGGGGACAAAAACACTTTCTCAAACTACAGGCCAGTCTCTCTTCTCCCAATACTATCCAAAGTCATGGGAAAATGTGTTTACACCCAATTAAGCAATTACTTTACCAAGACAAATTTCCCTAGTCAATTCTGATCTGGCTTTCACCCAAAACACTCCATGGTAACTACCCTGCTAAAAGTTTGCAATGAAATTCCGTGTGGAATGGAACTGGGGCAACTCACCGGTGCAATATTTCTAGATTTTGCAAAGGCTTTTGATACTGTTTATCATGTTATCTTGCTTAACAAACTCCAATGCTCTGGAATAGGGAAGCATGCTTTAAACCGGTTTCATTCCTACTGTACCTATCAGGTAGATCCCAACATGTGTCTATCTCAGGCTCTAACTCCAGCCCATGAAAAATTAAACCGGGCGCCTCTAATGGTGAAATACTTAACGTGAATTAGTGATAAAATATAAACAATAAAAATAAGTGAATATATCTAAATATAGTGAGTAAATAACCTTCACCAAAAAACGTGATCCATAATATTAAATGTGAAATACAAATAAATACAGCAGCTCTACACCCTTTAAAGGACTGTCCAGGTCCAATATAGTCTTGCGTTGTCTTCCAGGTGGGAGGAGCGCTGTAATTCTCAAGGTGATATGCAAAAAAATGAAAATAGTATAATAGTGCAGATGGTATAAAAAATTGAAATATGCAATAGTCTCTGTGTTGGTGTCACTCACAATTTGATCAAATATATCAGACGTATCAGAGATCCATCTATCAGAGAGCACCTGCACTATTATACTATTTTCTAACTCCAACCCCTTGGATATCACCTGTGGTGTCCTGCAAGGCTCTGTTCTGGGGCCCCTACTCTTTTCAGTGTTCATCAATGATCTTCCTACAGCTTGTAAGGGAGCTTCAATACACATGTATGCAGATGACACAATCTTATATGCACACAGCCCTAGCCTCTCCGACCTTGAAAACATACTTCAATCTGACTTTTTGAGACTTGAAATTTGGATTTCCCAAAACAAACTGTTTTTAAACACTGACAAGACTGTAACAATGGTATTTGGGACCAAGGCTTCATTTTTAAAGCTTCCAATGACTGAGCTCAAGATCAGAACCAACGCTAATACCACCCTAACTCCTGTTACAAGTTTTAAATACTTGGGCATATGGTTTGACTTCTATTTAATATTTGGGATGCACATTGATACCCTGACATCCAAAACATACTGTATGTCAAACTAGATGTACTTTACAGGAACAAATACTCCCTAAGGGGCCTATGCAGAGAGCTGCGAGAAGCCCAATCTCGACAGTTTTTAGCCAAATATGCCTATAGCAATTTAGTAAATGGCGAGAAACTGGCGAGATGAGTAAAAAGCGCCAGTTTTTTTTTTTGTTTTAAAAACTTGCAGCGCGGGTGGCGAGAAGCAAGATTTCGCCAGTTTTAAAAAGGGCCGTATGCAGCAAGCCCCGATCACCATCTCGCCGCTGATCGCGCCATTAAAATGGAGAGATGTTCTCCAAATAGCTCCGCCAACAAAAGTTGGCAAGAAGCTGGAGCTGAGCGGCGAGAGGGACCATAAAAAAAAAATCATTCCCTTTCTTGGCTCGGATTGATGCGGGGGGGCTCCAGGAATATCAGCACCGAAGGCCCCCGGCATGCATCCGAGGCAGGAAAAATGCATGTACAGCCCACTTCATTACCTTAGCGGGTAACCGCTAAGGCAATGAAGGGGTTAACCCACCGTGGCAGCTTTATTGTGGGTAGCGGGGGTGGGTGAAGGGGGTATTTGGCCCTTGGTGTGAGTTTAGGGCTTGCGGGGGGGTTGCGGGTGCACTTAACCCCTTCATGACCATAGCAGTTAATACCGCTACGGTCATGAAGGGGTTAACCCCTCCCGCTACCCCCCCGCAAGCCCTAAACAACCACCGTTGGGGCTAATACCCCCTTCACCCACTCCCACTACCCACAATGAAAAATAATCACACACAGCAGCCCCACACTAAATAAATAAATGTAAAAGAATAAATAAATAAATGAATATAAATATATATATAGAGAGATATATACATACAGGGTAAGAAATGATAGTGTTTTAAAAGCTTGATTTGCTGTGTTTTTAATTATTTTGACTATGCATGTATGCTTAAATGTGTGTTTAAAGTCTTTCAAAATTAGATCGATGTAATCGTTGCTATTGTATGTTGTTTTAGAGGTCAGGGGTAGCCTTCGTTGTTAATTGTTTATGCTTCTTGGTACTTATATATTTTCACAGCCTACATATATTTTCACAGTTATATATAACAACAACACCTATAACCCCTAACAGCCAGCAAGGTAGATAAGGATCATGTGACTGGCAGTAGCTGCCAGAGAGAGAGAGAGAGAGAAGCACACTGCTGCGTGAGCCCTTAGCCAGAGGGATTTCACCAAAGACTACTTCAACTAAAGTAAGGATTATTCATTTGTTTACTGACTGCTTAAAGTACCCTTATGGTTTGGTTCTGGTTTAGCCAGCAAGCCTGCTAGATAGGTCTGCTGTGTTATTAGTCAGTTTTTCTCCCAAAGTGGAGCAGGATTTATTTTGTTAAAGGGACAGTGTACCCGCATGTTATGTTACTGTGGAGAAATAAAGCCACTGAACGTTTTTATTTATCCTGAAACTATACGTGTGGACTGTTCCCTGACCTCGGCTACAGGCCATCCTGCCACAGGTGGTGTCAGAAGTGGGATGTCGGACGGCCCCTGTATCTGAAGGGCCACACAAAAAAAAAAAAATGGAGAAATTTTTTTCTCAGTTCCTTGAGCAACAGCTCCAGCTAGCAGAGAAGCAAGCAGAGCGACAAGCCCAGCAAGATGAGCGACAAGCCCAGCAAGCTGAGCGACAAGCCCAGCAAGTTGAGCAACAGGCCCGGCGAGAGGAAAAGCTACTCCAACTGCTGGTCGAAGGCCCAACCCCAGGCAGACCAGGGATTCCAAATAACCCACCGGTGATGCTGCCTAAAATGAAGCCAAACGAAGACCCAGAGGCATTTCTCCTCACTTTTGAAAGGGTAGCCATGGCCCACGGCTGGACAGTTGATTGCTGGGTAACGACTCTGGCTCCACTCCTCATAGGGGAAGCTCAGGCAGCCTACCAGGCTCTTCCAGCGGACGAGGCCATGGACTATCAGAAACTAAAGGCTGCTATTCTGGATCGCCTAGGCCTCACGCCAGAGACCTACCGACAGCGGTTCCGGACAGTCAAGTATACAAACCGAGACAGACCCCGGGTTGTAGCTCACCGCTTAGTAGACTTATGTACCAGGTGGATACAACCGGAAAAACATAACAAGGCAGAGATCCTTGAACAGTTTGTGCTCGAGCAGTTCATACAGATACTTCCCCCCTCCTCCCGCTCCTGGGTAAAAAGACACGCTGCATTTTCCCTGGATTCAGCGGTCCGCTTGGTGGAAAACTTCCTGGGCAACGACACCCAACAGGATAGCTGGGAACGGCCGGTGCAAACACCAGTTGCTTCCGGTGATACTAGAGGCAGGAGAGCAGACAATTGAGGGGTCTACAACCCGCCAGCTCGGGAGATCCAGTCAACCCAATCGGAAGACCCTTTCCCATCTCGGAGGGTTCCTGGTACAAACTCCCGCAGAGACGCCCATCCTGGGTCCGAGGCCACTGGATCACTCAAGGGAGGCCGCCACCCACAGTATTCCCCGAGAACCTGGACTCCTGTCACCCACCCGGTGGAGAGGATAACCCCACCAACCAGAAGGAAGGACCCCATCCAACAGCGGAGAGGTCCAAACACCGAGCCCCGTCGAGAGCTTCCGCGGACGACCGAGTTTGCGGACTCAGGAGATGAGGAAATGGACTGTTCATATGGCAGAACCACTGCCACAGCTTGTCTCCGAGGGGACCACAATCCGTGGTTAGTCCCAGCATCTCTGGAGGGGAAAGCTATGCCGTTGGGGGAGGGATAGTAAGGCCACTAGCTAGCAAGGTGGCCACCATAAAGGAAGTCCCCACCCCATAGACAAAGACACAGGTCCGCTCCCTTTTGGGGTTAGCAGGGTATTACCGGCGGTTTATCCCCAATTTTTCAGAAATATCTGCACCCCTAACAGATCTGACAAAAAAGAGTGCCCCGACCCAAGTTAAATGGTCTTGGGAGTGCCAAGACGCCTTTGACATGCTAAAAAAGTGCCTGTCAGAGGGCCCCGCTCTTCGGAGCCCAGATTTTAAAGAGCCCTTTATCATCCAGACGGATGCCTCAGAGGTAGGACTGGGAGCAGTGCTGTCTCAGCAATTTGATGGTGTTGAACACCCCATACTGTTCATCAGCCGGATGCTGTTCCCAAGGGTTAACTCAGGTGGAAGTTAGGAAATCAGAACTCTTTAGCTGACACCTGAGAGCCAGCAAGGTAGATAAAGGATCATGTGACTGGCAGTAGCTGCCAGAGAGAGAGAGAGAGAAGCACACTGCTGCGTGAGCCCTTAGCCAGAGGGATTTCACCAAAGACTACTTCAACTAAAGTAAGGATTATTCACTTGTTTACTGACTGCTTAAAGTACCCTTATGGTTTGGTTCTGGTTTAGCCAGCCAGCCAGCCTGCTAGATAGGTCTGCTGTGTTATTAGTCCGTTTTTCTCCCAAAGTGGAGCAGGATTTATATTGTTAAAGGGACAGTGTACCCGCATGTTATGTTACTGTGGAGAAATGGGATCGGACTTCAGGATTCAGGTACAGTACCTATCCAGAGCAGAAAGAAGCAGAGATTAGGAACCAGGGACGGTTCGTGATTCAGGATTCAGGTACGTATGGATCCGCAGCAGAAGGAGAAGTGCGTCGGAACCTATGGAGAGGGCTCGTTGAATTCAGGATCCAGAATTACCAGTTATCATAGCCAGCCGCAAGCGTGTCGGAAGCAGGGAGGGTTCGTTGTGAGTCAAGGATCAGGTACAGTAACTATCCAGCAGCAGACAAGCAGATGTGTCTGTTTTGCAGCAGCGGAGGGGGCATGGGCAGGATGAAGAGGAGGATGACCTTCATCGTGGCAACCGGTAATGGGTAAGTGCTATATGTATTTAATGTCTTTATTCTTGTTTTTGTATTTTAAATACACAGGGGGTGTATGTTGTTTATTGCCATGTTTATTGGGGGCAATTGTCCCAAATAAACATGCTATTCTGCCTTAACCCTTCATTGCCTTAGCGGCTATACGCTATGGTAATGAAGCAGCATTTCTGTATTTTAATAATATTGTGTAGGATCAGGGGGTCCCCTGAGCTTTGATTTGTGGCTCAGAGACACCCTGCTCACTGTACAATATTATTAAAAATACATTCATGCTGCTTCGTTAACGTAGCACATAGCCGCAAAGGTAAGGAACGAGTGTTTATTGATATGTGTGTTTTTTTTATACTGTAGATGTGCAGGGGGTCTCCGGAGCTGAAGCGCTTTGGTTTTAGGTCTGGGGACCCCCTGCTTCCCGAGATACAGGCCCCTTTATGGGGTGCCGGTATCCCTCTGCTTTGTTTACATTCCGCGGTCACGTGATCGGGCCCTTTAAATGCAGAGGGATACCGGCACCTCATAAAGGGGCCTGTATCTCGGGAAGCAGGGGGTCCCCCGACCTGAAACCTATGCGGTTCAGCTCCGGAGACCCCCTGCACATGTACACTATCAATAAAAATGGTTTTTCAATCATTTTTAATGTGCCGATGTTTGCGCAGAGAGAGCAGCGGATCTCTCTCTGCTGCAAACATAACTCGCCAGGGGACGGCTTCTCGGCAGCTTCTCGCCAGGCAGCCGTCTCGCCACCGGTTACTCACCATTTTATCAAATGGTGGTGGCGCATTAATTCGCCAGGGATTCGGCCCTCCCTGCATACAGCGAGGTTAACACGCCAAAAACCTGGCGAATTGAAACCCTGGCGAATGCAATTTTTCGGCCCTTTCTGCATAGCCCCTAAGTCTGCTGTTCAGAAAGCGTATCGCACAGCAGATGCTAATGCGGCTTGGCACCCCAAACCCACCTTAGCAAACTTGATACCCTCTACATTTCAATATGCTGTTTTGTTCTCCAATGCAACTACAACACACATCACCGCGAAATACTCAAAGAACTAGATTGGTCATCACTTGAGTCTAGGCGCAAAGTTAATCTTTCCTGTCTTGCCATCAAATACTTTGTGGGCAAGCTACCAATCTATCTGAACAAGCTCCTCACCCCTACCACATGCAGCACCTATGAAATCTGACTCCAAAAGACTTTTCATTGTCTCAAGGTTCAGCAAAGTATCCGGACGCTCCTCCTTCTCTTACTGTGCACCCCAAAACTGGAACAATCTACCGGAGACTCTCACAGCCACCATCAGTCTAAGTTCTTTCAAAACTAAAGCGGTCTCACATTTTAATCTGATCTGTAACTTTTACACGCCTATAATATATATTATCTTTAACTGTGCATGCAATGTCTTGTGTATAATGTATACCCTGTTCATTTATGTAACTATGTTTTTGTAACCATGTATTCTTTGTCATCTTAACTCTATGCCCAGGACATACTTGAAAATGAGAGGTAACTCTCAATGTATTACTTCCTGGTAATTTTTTAAAATAAATAAATAGCTTTGCAGAGAAACCAGTGTGGAGAGCTTGAGCCCTGCACTGAGCAGGTTAATTCAGAGCAGACAGTCCTAATTAACCTGCTCAGCTGCCTCTATAGTCCTTTAAAAAGCCTAAAGCTCTCAGTACAAGGAGATCTCTAGTCCAGGTAGACACACTGGACTGCTGGCGAGATCACACAGGGACTACTTCTCTCTAATCCAGGAAAGTACTGGACCCTGGATTGCTGTGGAGAGAAACCTGTACTGGGACTCTTCTCTCCCTGATAGCCAGATTAGAGGAAGCTGGGGCCTAAAGGTAACTGACCCTCTACCTTGAAGTATTGTACTTTGTATTTCGTAAGGGGCCTAGCTCCACGTCCCTCAGATAGCGACTAAATACTAATGTTAGTCAGAGCTCCCAATAGGAGCTAGAACTGTTTATTTTGCTGCTCCCTTTTTGCTGAAACCTAAGCAGTGTTTTTGTTGTGTAAAGCCACCGGCTAATAAAACCCTATTTTGATTTCCCTTAACTACGTCTCCTCGTTTAAACCTCTGCACACATCTCCTACATATGGTGTCAGAAGAGGGATGAGAGGTGGCGCTTGGATTTAAAAGTGGCCCGGAGCCTGCGTGGGAGATTTTTTTGTATTTCTGTGATGACTTGTGCAACAGGAGTAAAAGGTGACCAGAATAAAGAGCTACAGATCCAGGCAGAAAACCAAGGCGCAATGTGCTGGATAAAGCCACAAACACCACAGTCTTACTGGGGGGACTGCTACAGATGGTAACCTACACAAAGTACTGATGCTACAAAGAAAGTCTACTCCCTCACATGTGTGAAAGAAAAATAGTCCCCAAAAACCCTATGGATTTTTTTCAAATAAAAAGTCTACAAAGATGCCTGTGAGAACTACAAACTCTGCAAATGAAATCTGCTCCACTTGTTTGTTTACTAACAGTGGTTCTAGCATATACAGAGAATATTGATGCTACAGTGCCTCCCGAGGTCAGTGTTAAGAATACACCTGAAAGTGCCAAAATGGATGGTAAAATGTGTTTTTCTGTAATGAACCTGGCCACACAGGAAGAGTGTTCCTTCAGGCCTTATAATAATGAAGATTTCTCTTTTATGCTACCAGAAATGAGACGCACCAGAGAAACACACCTTAAAGTAGGATGTTGGTGATGTGAATGAGTCGTGTCCCTACATCCTTCAACATGAACGCCGACAGCAAGGGCAGGACCCGCTGAATGCCAAATACTGTAATTCCACCAGTTACTGCAGCTGCACGAAAAGCATTGTGGATGCAGTGAAACGGCAGAAGTTTCAAGCAAAGAAGGGGCCCTCCGTATCCTTGATGCACCAGAGTCTTCTAAAGTAAAGTGAAAGAAAAAGAAAAGAGGCTCTCAGCTTACCATGGAAGTGGCGGACATGTCCGCAGATGACCCTGCAACATCAAAATGGGCCTGAGCTGATCAGTGCCTAGAGAAACTGGCAGATTTCTCCAAGGAATTACTGAATCTAATGAGGGCCCAAGGCATAAGTCATGCCCCCCAATTGGAAAAGAACCAAGAAACTAACGCCAAGCTACAGAGGTCCCTGTTCCAAGCCCTCCTGGAGTATGCAACTTTGGAAATAAAAGAGCATTGTTTGCATACTGGCTTGGATGTCCGGATGACTGATCTGGAGACAGCAAACATTGCTATTACTGCCATGGACAAGAAACAGAGCCGCTCTAAGGAAGTTATTGCTTACTGGAACCAGAAGTATGAGAAGGCTCAGTCAGAGCTGAAAGTCTCTCGGAAGATGACCCTCAGTCTCAGTATAGAGCTTGAACTATCTCAGAAGGAGTCTTACAGTCTCTGCAAAGAGCAGTAAATCTGTCAAAAACACTTTGCCGCTACAGCGCTACAAATCTCTCAGAGAGAGCTTCACACTCTCAGCATAGAGCTGGATGTCTCTCACCAGGAAGTCAGCAGCCTCAGCACACAACTGAAAATCTCTCTCTCTAAAAAAAAGAAGGAATTTCACAGTCGGTGCAGAACTGGGAGACTCTCATACAGAGGTTTGCAGTCTTGGTAGTAATATGGAAGTCTCTCAGAATGGGTTTCACACTCTCAACACAGAGCTGCAAGTCTCACACCAGGATATCCGAAGTCCCAGAACAAAGGTGTGTAAATGGAAGGATGACCATGAAAACTGAATGGGACTGCCAGGAACCCCTGCTGTGTTAATCCGATGGGCCATTAGTCTTTCTGCAGAAATGTCACTGAAATGTTGCAGCATGTACCAAGCATGTACCTGGGTCTTGTTGGTGATAGCCCCAGATTTTCCAAGGCAAGTTTTAGAATACTCGTTGGCGTACCTGTATGTTGTTACCTAGTGCCTGCCCTGCCCATGACTTGGTTTACCATTTTCCTGCTTGTCGGCTGTCCTAATCTCAGCCTAACTGACCTTTGCTTTTTCCTCATCCATTGTACTGCATTTGTATGTTTATCCTGCCTTCCAGCAACTCTGGGATGCTCATCCCTTCTCTACGGCCATAATCCAGACTCTGTCTTGTTCTGCCTGCTCCAACCACCCAGATCTGCTCCATGCTGTTAGGACCACCTTCATTAGTTCCTTACACAATGGAACAATTCCATAGTTATCCTCATCCAAAACAAAGGAGACCTGAAATTCTACAAACCAATCAATCTACTTTCAATCACAAGAAATTTAAGAAGATACTTGCTAATTGACTGCAACAGACGCTGGACTTCACCCAACCTAGAGAACAAACAGTATTTCAAAATGGATACAACACAATAGACCAGACCAAAGTTGTACAAAAGTTTCCCAAATGAATTAATACAATCTACTCCTCAATCAAGAAGAAACTGAAGAAACTACCATGCCTGTCTCAGTATGACAGCAGGACACAACATGAGGTACTGTATTTTATCCAAACAAAATGCCTACAAACTGCAAAAACAACCAACCATCAGCATGGCAATAACTTAGACATCTCAAATTACTTTTCAAATCAGTTACTCACTGTCACGCCAAAGGAACACACAGCCTGCCTATGAGTTATAAACCTGTCTGATTATGAACTGTCAAAAACAGATATTTCAGTTCTCTCTAAGGGACTAACATTTTATCCCACCACTAAGCTGGATCAAATCCAATTCTATTCAGACCTAGAATAATTCTTCAGAAGTTACGACTGAAAGAATATTTTCACAAAAAAAAGAACACCCCCTGAATGATGGAGTACAACAATAAGAAGAGGAACACTTATTTCACACCACCAACAGGACGCAAGGGCAAACTAGACAGCTACATAGAGAGCTTCAGATTGTGAGTTTCCTCAGTACCACCAGCACAGCAGAAAAAAAATATGTACAATGTATAATGTACTCATGGAGAGATCTGCAATCAAGGATCTGCGAGACTACAACAACATCACCATCAAACCAGCAGATAAAGGAGGTGCAGTGGTGGTTATGGAAACACATAAATACATAGAAGAAGGCAACAGACAACTCAGAGATAACATCTACACAAGAAACTGACCCATAATCCAACCCAGGAATAACAAAATAACTCAAGAATCTCATCAAATCATTCCCTAATCACTTGCAACCAGAATTGGAGCTACTAATATCCAACAACACAGGAATTGGTATTTTCTACATGATTCCCAAAATCCACAAACCAGGAAACCCCAGCAGACCAATAATAACAGGTATGGATACACTCACTGAACAAATATCAGGCATAGTGGAAAATATTCTAAAACTACTAGTCACACAAACACCAACAGCTTCATACATGATACCATAGACTTTATCAATAAAGTAAACAACATTCAACAACTACCATCTAACATATTACTAGTTACCATGGATGTACATCCCTGCACAGTTGCATCCCTCACAGGGATAACACTGAGGCATGCTTGCAATTCCTTGCAATATCTCCCCTGGATCAGAAATACAGTGCTGAAGTAATTATCAAACTGATAGAATACATCCTGACACACAACTACTTCAGCTTCAACAAGGACATTTATCTACTGTACAAATAGTGGGGATTGCAACGGGCACCAGGATGGCACAGCAATATGCCAATATTTGTATGGCCAATCTTGAACAGAGATTTCTTACCACATGCCTCCACACAAATATTACAGATACATAGATGATCTGTTTATAATATGGACAGAGAATTAAGAAAATTAAGATGTAGTTTCCTCCATAACTCTAGCTTCCATCCCACTCATACAAAACAAGCCATCATACACAGCCAGGCTATAAGATATCTCCGCATATACTCTGACACTAAAGACAGAAACAGACACCTCACAACCCTGACTGAATCATTCAGACGGAAGGGATACAAGCCAAAGACTATTGCCACCAGAATCAGAACTGCACTTAAAGCCCCTCGAGAATATCGGCTCCAATCTACAGTAAGAAGAAAAAGACATCCACACACATACACTAGTGGCTACATAGAACCCTGCCACCAAACGTCAGAAAGAAGTTAGTCAATACAAAACTTCATACAGTAGCAAACTAAAGGACGCTGTTAATAGCACAAGACCATGCAACATATGCTGCAAACCTTGCAAACATATATGCCAAGATCCCACAGCCAGTCACAAACATAGAACATTCAATGTGAAAGGAACATTTTGCTGCACATCAAGAAATGTAGTATATATATATATGATACAATGCAACAAATGTGACCAAAGATGCTACATTGGTGAAACCAAACAAAAAAATCAAAACATAATGAACCTACACACACACAATAACATAACATGAAGAAGGAAGATATTGCACTCCAGTGGGACACTGCTGCTCACAGCCAGATCATTCCATACATGATTTAATATTCATATCCTCAGTGGAATATTTAAAAGTACTCAAGAAGGGCATTTAATAGATGGAACGTCTCAAAGAGGCATGATCCACACGGAGACTCCCTTTACAAGGCGCACCACAGACCAAAAGTTTATGATATAATATTTGGTCTTACCAGGGTTATACACTAACAATTCATAATAAAATAAACTTTATTGATATTCTTATAATAAAATTGATTCCTCAATAACAACTAAATGTATACTAGATGTTAATCTAAAAGTAGCGAGTTAGGTGAATCACATCTACAGTCGATAGTGTGTATCATAGTAGTTCAAATGTTTGAATATCCCCTATAGTGAACTGGGATGAAGAGGACAAAAACTCGCAATAATACTATAATAGCTTATTGGAGTAATCTCTAAACCTTAATATGTATATGTCCTGCATACTACATCAACCTGTATATGACGTATCATAGATAGTCCTGTGATCTCATGGGAGGTAGTGAGTATTCAGATTTTCATGGTCTCCAGTATAGGGTAAGATCAGCTAAGTCGGCTTGGGCCAAAGGTATTGAGATACAGCCCTATATGAACCCACACCTTAATGCAAAACCTATGCAATTACATGTGGTGCAAGTATATCTTAGTATCGATATCTCAGTCCAACGTACCGCTGAAGGATTTAACCACCGCTATGTAGCTAAATGGTTATGTGCCTAGACCCTGATGTATAATTCAGTATTTTCTGATGTCCTGCTTATGAGCTTATGGGCTATATATACATTCAGTTTTACCCTTATATCGTGTAAGTTGTTATCACGGTATAAATAGTCTGGTGTTGAAAATCACATTACATCATAGGACCCATGGTGAGTATTATATAATAGCAGTGTGCACAGTGCCCGTCTTGGCAGTTAAACGCGGGCCATGTGTTGCCCTTGCAGCTTCATAGTGGCGAGCCGTTTTCTTGTGCGCTGCTGTACTCCACGCGGCCAATCACGCGGTTGCTTTGTTTGAATTTCATGGATTCTGATTTCTTTCGGTGCAATTCTTTGCATTTCCGTGGCAGAAATGAATGAATTGTAATGTGTACAGTAAAGTACTGTGTCAATTTGCAGGTGTTTAAAAACCAGAACACTAAAATGCCATTTTCTGCACTCGATAAAAACGAGTCAACACGCGGTAATGACGCGCCATGACATGGGTATACCGAGGTATACAACGTGTGATATGTTCAAATAACGGCCGCTGCATCTGTATAATTGTTTGTAATGTTTCTCCCTGCCTCTCTTTGAATTGTACAATTTACCCCCTCTCCCCCCTGCACACCTCCCAACCACCGCACACTGCTTATGGATGTATGATCCTGGGTTTCTCTGTCCCTTTCATTCATTTATTGCCCTTTCTGTTTATTCCTTCTCTGCATCATCTGCCTTAGGCTGTGCTTATATTGCAGGCTTTAGTGACAGCGACGCAACATCACGGAAAAAAACAAATGTATTGCCGCCGTCGTGTGCACTTATAGTAGAAGCGACGCGACAGAGCGACGGCTTGGTCGTGATCGCTGGAAGTCAAGTCAATTTGAGTTTTCCAGAGACTGCAGAGTGATGTCACCATCGCTGGCGACGGTACTAAAGCGCAGCCTTAGATGGCTATCTTGTCTCTCTTTTTTTACACCGTGGAATCTCTGTAAATCAGTATTGCAATCCTGAGGAAGAGAGAACTCTGGAAAGCTTTTCTTATAATATCAATTGTTAATCCAAATAAAAAAAGTATCACTTAATACTGAAATACTCATTTACTCTGCACTATCGCAAACTGGACTAACATGGCTACTTCTACTTAATTCATTACTAGTTTATGAGAGAGTTACACTGTGTCCACAAACACACCATTATTTCAGGCATAGCCAGGAAGCTATAACAGGTGTGGCACAGTTGCACTATATTTTATCACTTTGCCTTACATGGGTGCATTTTATTGTAGCTGTATTTATTTTAAATAACTCAATAAAAGGTATATTTTAATGAGTCCTTATAAGAACACTGCTCCATATCAATGCTATTCATTTAAATGGTCTTTATATCATTTGATTACTAGAGTGTGCACCAATGAAGAGGATTTTGTTCTTTCTCAGTTACCTTTCTGTACTACAGTTATCAAGGAAGAATATTATAAGTGAATGTATCAGAATGTTTGAATACTGAAGAGGTGGAAGAGGCAGGATTTATTGAGGAACGGTATATGGGGGGATAAAAAAGGGGAATTAAGGCTGTGTTTAATAAGGGACTGTACAGTATGTGAGGGATAAAGGAGACAAGTGGCAAATGACTAGGCGTTGGGATTCGGGTATTGGGAGTTTGAACAGAGGTGGAGTCATAAAGCTTTACTGATAATTTAGAGGTAAGGTTGAAATTGGTACAGTAGGTGTGATTGTGATCATGTATTCCTTGTTCAAAGCACAACTTGGATTAAAGAATAAAAGCACATTTCCTACAAGCCTTTTACAGATGTAGCAGACGTTGTTTCCCAGTTAATGTGAAATAATGCACAAAATAACTTGTTAACTAATGTGTGTGTGTTACCTTCTGAACCATTGTTTGCAGTAGCGTTAACGCAGGACATTGCATTAATGATGAGTAAGGTAATGTCCGCTACATCTTTATCTTCTAAAGGAAGGCCAAAATTGTGAGTTCTATATGAAAATGTTATAAGTCTGACACTAACTTATTTGGGTCTCTAGAAATAAATATATCCTACTGTAGTTGAACTGCAGCATAAATCAATGTGGAAATGTGGAGATTCAGTTAGGTGCTATTTTACCCGATAGCCTGTTATGACGAATACTGTACTACAGTATTACAAATGTTTTGGTGTTGCTTGTGAGACACTGCACACTGTCAACTCCTTGTTTTCAGAGAACGTTGTGCATTTCAAAGATGACATTTTTCAGATACTCACGGGTTATTCTTCCAAATGGTTGTTATTTAAAAAAAAATACAAGCTACTGAACCATGAATTAATTCAATAGTATGTAATAGTCTATGAAGTCCCCCTAAACAATGGTAAATTATTTTAGAATTAATAATATAGTGTCTAGAAGACACACCAACCATATAGTGCATGCCCCAGCTAGCGAAAGTTACTTGATATGAATGGGGGGAAAAAATAGTATAATAATGTATTATATGTCATTACTAAAACAAATGAATAAGAATCTCCTGCCAAGGACACAGACATATTAAAAATAATGCATACAATAGATGTATAGTGCTATCAAGTTATCATCTACTTCCTGCATTGGTTAAGAACAGACATATTACCTTTAAAAAGCAAATAGGGATATGATCTTACTCTTTTATTAAAGAACAAAAACATTTAAGAGTTTACCAAAGTCCCAGACAACATATCCAGGCCTGCTTTAGTCTCTCAAACATCATAATATTTACTTGTTAGCAACAAAAGAAGCTTAAACACAAAAAAAGAACATGTTTACGTGCTGTAGATTAATTTATATTAAATACTACGCAAAAGACAATAAAATGCAGTCTGGTGTATAGTGCAACGACTTTGACCCCAGTTCAAGTAAATAGGGGAAGATACCACCTTATAGTAGTACAGCTCAAAAGAGATGGGATGAATCCTAGCCAAACAACCCCCCCACTGTACTACTTGACCCCTAGCTATTTCCCCATTCCTACATATTCTGTCTAGTCCATTTCCTCTTTCTTGCTTCTTCCCCTCTTCCCTAGTTTAAAATCTCCTCCAACCTTTTCAACATCCTCCCCCTAGCACAGAAGATCCTCTTTGGTAAGGTGCAATCCATCCTCACTATAAAGATAGCTTCTCTCAGAGAAGGACTCCCCGTACTCTAAAAACCCCAAACCTTCCCACTGTCTCCATGGAGTAGCACATGGCACTGGTAGTATTTCTGAAAATACTACCTTGGAGATTCTTGCCTTAAGCTTGCGTCCTAGATTCCTGAAATCATTTTTTAGGACCCTCCATCTTTCTCTAATTTTGTCTTTGGTGCCAACGTGTACAAAGACCGCTGGGTCAGTTCAAGCCCCTCCCAACAATCTGTCTACCTGATCCGCAATGTGCTAAACCTGATCCCCAGGGAGATAATAAACTGTCGGGCTCATTTGGTCACGGCAACAAATTGCCCTGTCTACCATACTAATAATGGAGTCCCCTACCAACACAGTCTTTCTTGGTCAATGAGTATTTTCAGCAGTGCTCATTTTGGGATACAGTTCACCTAGCAATTTGGAGTAGTGATCTACGACTCCATATATGAAGATCTCCAATTCCTCATCAGTGAGCTTTATGCTCCTGATTTTGCCAGCAGCAGCAACATCAGCAGCAAAGGTAGAAGCCTTTTGTGCCATGATCACATCTGTAGGGTCAGGATAAAATGGTTGAAAACCTTTCCTATGTGCTGTGTATTTATTTGAATTTTAACTTATGCATTGGCGTTATGTTTAGGTAACGCATTAGCACTACACTGCTGGAACACATGTGCGTTAATTAGAACACAAGTTATATTTTTCTAAATGTGCATTGTCTTGGTTATCTTATCTCTGTGCTACTAACGTACCCGCTACGGCATATATTGCTACGATATTGGGGGCGGATGCAATTTTTTCTTATCCTTATCTTAGTGTACAGTATACCCGTTAAACTCAGGGGAAAATAAAGTCCATTACCTACAGTATGCAGGTAACCAGACGTTATTTGTTCTGATTTACCAGAGCTGTGTGCATCTGGGCCTTAGACTAGTGTTCTAGTTTTGGTTCTAAATATTTTTCTGGGTTTGGTTCTAAAAATCTTAAGGGTTTGGGATTTGTATTTGGTTTTGGAATGTAAGGTTCTGGTAGGTTCTAATTTCATTTAACTGATCTTAACATGTCTATAGGCATTTTCTTAATGTACAATGTAGTGTTTATATTTTCTAAGGTCTTTGAGGGTCTATGATTGTTAACAGCTATTTATATAAATTGCTGTAAAAGATGTTTATGGCTTTTGCACTTTAGTGAATCTATAGCACTTGTTAAGGTATTTTAAATGTTTAAAGCAAATTGCCTCTATATATGTGCAAATATTTGTCAGAGGCTGTGCAAATGTGTAGAGGAACTGAAGGCCAACTGTAGTTGTGTTAAAAGTTACAAAATATTACTTTCTTGTGGTTGCAGGCAGGGCGTTCTGCTCCAGCATCTGACTGTGATAAATATGCATGACTAATTCTTAAAAAGAACAGTATTTGTTCTATGCATGGGGTAAATGTTGTTGTTCATAGACTTTACAGAAGTGATTTTTAACCTGAACACTAAGCAGGTTATTTTGGTGGAGGAAAATTGTCTGGTGTCACTGTGACTCTAGACATGGTTTATGTAATGTAAGTACCAGGCTTGAGTTGCTCTACGTAAATATGTATAGAAAAGAGAATGTTGAGATACAGTGGTAATTAGTTAATCATCTTGATCGATCATCAACAGTATCTCAATTGGCCAGATGCACTAAGCTCAGTTAGTCTATTTCACGTAACGTTAACCAAAATTAACGTTAGGTAAACTATAATGCCTATGCACGAAACCAAATAACCTAACGTTAACCAAGTACTAATGATACAATATGCAAAAAAAGCATTTCCTCTAGCATCGCATATGCACTAAAGGCCGTATGGATTAGCACAGGGATTTCACCTGACTTTATTTATGTCATACCTAAAGGTGATATTACAGTAGCTCTGTCAAGACAATGAAATATGGGTTTTGTGAGAGAGGGAGATACTGTACCTATTTTTGTATCGCAAGCACTATATATATCCACTTAAGTCTCCCTCCAAATAACACATGGAGAAACAACTGTGTTCACAAATTAGCATGCCTCAGATAACTGGGAGATATGCTAATAGCTATGCAAAGTATATTTAAATAACTCACACCTCACACCTCCTAAAAGATCTTTATAAGACCTATACCGACAAGCCTGAGGTCCCTTGTGATGAAGGGGGTACACGTGTCAGACCCAATAGGATGAGAACCCACAACCTCAGCTATTCAGACAGCAGCTCTAGAATTGAACTACAGTATCTCATATGCTTTATAGCTCCACTGTCACAGTATACTTGATAAAGTCCCACGGGATGAAACGCGTAGGTGCTTTCTTTCACGTTAATTGCCATTGTGAGCTGATTAAATAAAGCCTTTTATTTTTAATCGGAGTTGCCCTCAACTTATCTTTTTACTGCTGGAAATTTTTTCTGTGCTCCTGTGTCCTGTACTACCTGCAGCTACTGGCAGTGGCCTGCATTTAGAGGAAGCCAGGAGAGTGTACTCGAGCATGATTACATATAGCAGGGGTGCGCAAACTGGGGGGCGTGAGATTTTTTGGGGGGGAGGAGGGGAGCGGCGGTTGCGGAGGCCTGGTGCTCTTCCCCAAGACATTTAAATTAAATGCTGGTGGACTGTGCGGGGCCTCTGCAACCTGAACTTACCGAGATTCAGCCGGCTTCTGGACGTGACTCCATGGCAATGTCACGTCAAATGACACCGCACGGTGTCATTTGATGCCGTAGGTCATATGACATCACAGGACCTCGTGGCGCCATTTGACACCGCACTAAGGTAAGGGGGGGGGGTGCGAGCATCGGGAGAGACATGGCAGGGGGGGCGAAGCAGTAAAAGTTTGCGCATGCCTGATCTACAGCAAAACCCATATTTCAGTGTCGTAATAGAGCTACACTGGCGACACACTTTATTCGAGCTCGGCTAGTCCCACGAATTCGGGTATACCCGGGTGTATTGAGGTTTGTGACTGTTTTCTGCCCGAGTGCATTGAGGATTTAAAGGCAGGGATTGAAGCATTTTATTCCCGCTGGCTGCAATACTGCACAGTATATATATATACACTGCATTACAATTCAGGAATTTATGCCATCTGGTAGACACGCGAAGCATTGCAGCCTATTAAATCCTAATCATTATCATTTAACAGATCAGCCGCCCGTCAGCCAGGCATGAACCCAGGCTGGGAAGGCAAACGCAACGGGGCTTGTCAGAGGTGAGGAGCGGCGCATTCCAGATATCTGCCAGGTACATACTGGGTATTTGCTCGAATAAAGTGTGTCGGTGCAGTAGTGCCACCTTTTGATAAGACAGGCTAAGATGTGAGTCATGTTAAGCTAATGGAGGGTAGTGCTAACTTAACATGGCGTTAAGCCTATTCTAATGAGATAACAAATAGCCCTTCTTTTTGCATATCATTAGCTAAGTGGCTATCTAAACTCAGGAAAAACAATGGGTATAGGTGAAAACTACTTTCAGCTCCAAAAAATAGCATGAATGGGAGTAATCAGAGCAAATCTGAAAAACCTGAAATAATGTCCATAAATATTGATCTGGATAATGTAGTGCGGATTTTCATCGGTAGCGTCAAACAGGTAAGTCACAAATGATGGATATTATCACAGTATGATACCGGAGGGGAAAGATGGACACTGATAAGGGAACATGTGGGGAAAGTGAAGCCGTAAGTAAACAGTACCTCTACTTCCCCGATCCACTATGTCGTTCCCGGTCCTCACTTCTGCATCCCCTGTAATCCGGCGGTATACAAATAAATACCTGGCTCCTCTGCTAATGCCACGGAGATCCCGAGTGCTGGAGCCACAATGATGGTAGGGCTTCAGTCCGTCCGGGAAAGCTCCTGGCTGGTGTTCGGTCTGCTGCTACACGTGGAGGTGCCCGTCTTCCGTCGGCGTTGAAGGTAAGTAAAAATTGGTAGACAAGCGGAAATCCAAAAGGTAAGCACCGATCAACTCACCAGGTAGAAAAAAATAAAAAAAGTTTATTGATTACATATCTAAAAAACAAAAAATATGAAAACAGAACAGGACAATTCTCCCATGCGTATCAGGCTCTGCAGCCCTTTCTCAAGGAGTGTAATAGGGGCATGATGGTAAGAGGTATAAATGGCCCCTCCTCTGAACTCTAATCCACCTGTAGAACATGCATGATGGTAAGAGGTATAAATGGCCCCTCTGAACTCTAATCCACCTGTAGAACATGCATGTAATCAATAAACTTTTTTTTATTTTTTTCTACCTGGTGAGTTGATCGGTGCTTACCTTTTGGATTTTCCGCTTGTCTACCAATTTTTACTTACCTTCAGGAAAAACAATGCCTGTTACATATTTAGGTAACATCACATTATTTTCCCTGATTTAATGGAGCTTCGTGCATCTGAGTCTATTTCTGTCTGTCTGTCAGTCTGTCTATCTGTCTATCTGTCATCTCTTTATATACATACATACAGTTTATATACAGGTATATGTAGCCACCAGTGCAGAACATGAATGGTTAATCTCCCATGCCCAGTCCAGAGCCCTTATGTGTTCTGGCCTTGACATTCACCACAGCCCCGTGCTCCTCAGAGGGTTCCTTGTACCTAGCCCGGAACTAGCAATCCTCATCTAGACTATATATAAATATATACAGATGCAGCTACCAGTTCTCTACAGCTTGCCTTGCATGTTTTTCATGGCAACCTCTAGCACTCTGTGAGATTCCAGAGGCCAGACTAATGGCCAATTGGATTAACACAGCAGGGGTCCCTGCTGTGTAAATCCAACCTGGCTGCACCTGTCTTTAATAGACGCACAGTAAGTGATAGACTGAATCAGTCACTCTACCTCCGCTCCTCTAACAGGCGATTGTGAGGCTTTTATTTTATTTTAATAATACAGTATTGTAGCAGGGGGTCTATGGAGATGAACCACATTGATTTCAGGTCCGGGACCCCCTGCTTCCTTAGTTACAGGCCCCTTTATTGGGTGCCGGTATCCCGGCGGCCATGTTTAAATTCTCCCACGTCGCGACCCACTTGATCAGGAGATTTAAATAAAGCAGAGGGATACCATTACAGCCTGCTATGGACCATCTTGTGGAGTTTTCGGCAAGATGGCCACGCTTTTCTCCCATGATGCTGTAGAGCAGGGGTGGGGAACATCCGGCCCGCGGAAGTCATTTGGTCCGGCCCCCGGGAAGACAGCCTGCAAGAATGGTTTAAAAAAAAAAAAAAAATTAAACTCCTCCTTTCCTGAGCCCGTGCTGTCACTTTGCCAAAAAAAATTTTGGCCCGCCTCTTCCCTCAGCACTGCTCCCCTCCCTTCTCTCCTCCAGTAATGCCGGGCTCCTTAGGCTCCGCCCCTCTGTCCTCACCTCTTCTCTCAAATCACACTCTCTCTCAGACTCACTCTCTCTCTCAGACTTCACTCTCTCGCTCAGACTACTCTCTCTCTAAGACTCACCTCTCCTCTCAGACTCACTCTCTCGCTCGACTCCATACCCTCGATCCTCTCAGACCCCCCTCTCTCTCTCAGACTCTCCCAAACTCTCTCAACTCCACTAGAAGAGACCCCTCCTCTCGCTCCTATCTCAGACTCACTCTCTCTATCCAACCCAACCTCTCTCCCTCTCTCTCCTCTCTCTCTCGCAGACACCTCCTCTCTCGTCTCTCTCTCAGACACCTCTCCTCTCTCTCTCTCTCTCCTCTCCCTCAGACACTCTCCACGAGCTCATCTCTCTCCTCTCTCTCAGACCACTCTCTCTCTCAGACACCCTCTCTCCCTCAGACACACACTCTCCTCTTTCTCACACACACTCTCTCTCAGACCACACTCCTTCTCTCTCAGCACCACTCCCTCTCCAGACACATCACTCTCCTCTCAACACAACACTCTTCTTTCTCAGACAGCCAACAACTACACGACGTCCACCTCTCGTCTCTCTCTCCTCATCATCTCTCTTCTACTCTCATCTCCGTCTCATCCCCCCCCTCTCCTCTCCTCTCTCTCTCTCTAGCACACACTTCTCTCTATCTCTCTCTCAGACACCATCATCTTTCTCGATCAACGCCTCAGCCTCTCCTCGCAGACACATTCTCTCTCTCGCACCACACTCTCTCTTACAGATACAGCACTCGTTCTCTCTATCGACACACACTCTCGCTCTCTCTACTCTCTCGACAGACACCAACCTCTCTGTCTCTCCTCTCAGACACACTCCTCTCTCTCAGACACACTCTCTCTCTCAGCCTACACAACATCTCTCTCAACACACAAACTATCTCTCCTCCACTCTCTTCTCTCTCAGACTTCTCTGCTCAGACTCTCTCTCTCTCGAGATCTCTGTCTCTCTCTTAGACTCCTCTCCCTCCTCGCTCAGATCTCTCTCCTCACTCATGACTCTCAGTCTCTCATTCTTCAGGACTCTCAGACCACCTTCTCTCTCTCGATCACTCTCTCTCTCAGACGTCAGACTCACTTCTCTCTCAAAACTCTCACTCACTCTGCTCTCTCAGACTCCCAAGACCCTACTCTCTCTCTCTAGACCACCTTCTCTTCGATCTCTCAGACCCACTCTCTCTCAGACTCTCAGATCTCACTCTCTCTCTCTCTCAGACTCTGCAGATTCTTCAGACCAACCCACTCTCTCTCCAAACTCTCAAGACCCATTCTTCTCCCTTTCCTCCCAAGGACACCACTCTCTCTCAGACTCACAGCTCTCCAACTCACTCTCCTACTCAGACTCACTCTCTCCTCAGGTACTCCTCTCTTCAACTCACCAGACTCACGCTCTCTCAGATACTCTCTCTCAGATTCTCCTCTCTCTCTCAGACCACTCTCTCTCTCAGACTCACTCTCTCTTTGAGACTCACGCTCTCTCTCTCAATACTTCCTCAACCTAGACATACTCTCTCAATCTCAGACCCACTCTCTCTCAGACTCTCCAGACCCACTCCATCTCAGGACAGTCCAGGAACCACTCTCCTCTCTCAACTACTCAGAACCACTCTGCTCATCTCAGACTTAGACACCTCTCCTATAGACTCATTCGACTCATCGTCTACTCAGACTCTGTCTGACCTCACACTCTCTTCTCAGCTCTGACATCACACGCTCTCTCCCCTCTCAGACCAACTCAGCACTCTCCAGACTCTCATCATCAGCAAGGGAGAAAGAACAGAGGGAGGGATCGGATCGATCACTCTCTTACTTCTCAGACTCACCACTCACACTCTATCTCAGACTAAGCTGACCAAAACTCTTACCAACCTCGATAACTAAACACCTCTCTCTCCTCATACTCTCAGACTCGCACTCTCTCTCTCGACTCTCAGACCCCCACCTCTCTCTCATAGGACTCATCCTCTCTCACTCAACACCTCCTCCTCAGACTCTCAGACTCACACTCTCTCTCAGAACTCTCGAGACTCACACTCTCTCTCTCCATCTCCAGACTCGCACTCTCTCTCTTCTTGATCTCTCCTCGCACACTCACTCCACTCTGATCTGGAACGCTCGAGACAAACACGAAAGACTGCGTCTCTGACTCCAGGAGATACAACCTCATTGAAACAAGCCTCGACCCACTCCCAGCTACAGAACTACTACTCGTTCAGACCACATCTGAACATCGACAGACGTCTCAGAACCCCACTACTTGAGACGGGACTCAGACCGACACGCCTCAGAAACACATCAGGGCAGGACCAGGTACGCAGAACACTGCTGATAGCAGAGTCTATCACGACCATCTCTAGAGACCCAGACCATCTCTCTACAGCTCACCACTCTCTCAGACTCTCAACCCACCCTTCTCTATCAGAAGATCTCAGACCCTCATCTCTCTCAGATCCCAGACTCCTCTCAGACCCACTCTATCAGAATCCTCAGACCCACTCTCTCTCTTCAAGACTTCAGAACCACTCTCTCTCCATACAATCTCAGACCCACTCTCTCTCTCACTTAGACTCAACATCTCCCAGACCCACTACTCTAAGGCACTCTCAGACCCAATATCTCTCTCTCAGACCAACTCTCTCTCACCAGACCACACTTCATCTCGTCTAACTCACATGCTCAGACTCACACTCTCTACTCCTACTCTCAGACACCTCTCTCAAAATCAGACCAAACCTCTCTACAAGTCAGACACTGACTCCCCCAGACTCTAAGACACACTCTCTCTACTCACTTCAGACACACTGCTCTCTCTCGTTCACTCTGACCACACACTCTCTGACTGCGTGAACTACACCTATCACTCTGACACACATTCTTTCAGCTGACACACCACACACTCACTCTGACACAACAAACTTTACTTGACGCACAACTCCCACTCTCTTCTCTCAAGACTACTCAGACTCACAGTCTTTCCAGACTACTCAGACTCGACAGCTCTCTCAGACTCTATCAGCACTCATTCGAGCCTCTCCTCAGACCAGACTCACACTCCTCAGAGCACCACGCTCCTTCCATGACTGCTAACTCAGCTGCACCTCTCTCTCAGAGGACTCACCCTCCGACTCACACTCTTCTCTCAGACTCTCGGATACCCCACATTCTCTCTGTCAGACCCACTCTCTCTCGCAGACTCTCAGCCCGTCTCTGCTCGAGAACTCTCAGTCACTCTCTCTCTCAGAACTCTGCGTGACAAACTCGTCTGCTGCTCCTAGACCACAGTGCCTCAGACTACCTGAAGCCCACTCTCTCTCATACTAATCAAGATCTCACGTCTCTACTCTCTCTCTCTCAGACTGAGCCGATTACTCAGACCCCACTCTCTCTCAGACTCTTCAGGACCCACTTTCTCTCTCAGAGTCCCCACTTTCTTCTCTCAGTACTACATCTCCTCTCAGACTGCAACTCTCTCAACCTTCACTCGACTCTCTCTCAGACACAACTCCTCTCGTAGATCTCACTCTCTTCTTCAGATGGTACTCTCTCTCTCAGGACTCACTCTCTATCGAGTACTGCTCTCCTCTATTCAGTACTCTCGAGCCCACTCTCTCTCGACTTCAGTACCCTCTCCTCCGAACTCTCTATAGATCTCAGAACACCTCTCTCCTTCAGACCACTTAGACCACTACTCTTCTCGCAGACCTCAGACCAACTTTCTCTTTCAGGACTCTCAGACCCACTCTTCGTCTCGTCAACTCTCTCTGATCTCACCACTCTCTCTCCGACTCTGATCACACTCTCTGTATAGCTTACTCTACATCACCCTCGACCTCTCGACTACACTCTCTCAGACTCTCGACAATCTCTCCTCTCAGATCCAGACTCTCTCCAGACTCAGGCATTCCGTCTCTCTCAGACATCTCTCCGGACATCCTCGACCACTCGACTCTCAGACACTATATCGAGAATCTCAGACCCACTCTCTCTGAGCCTCTCTGCAGATCACGACTCTCTCTCAGCAACTCCGCTCTCTCATACCCACTCTATCAGACTCCCTCAGACCCCCTCCTCCTCTAGACTGCTCAGACCCACTCTCTCTCAGATTCCCTCTCTCAGAGTCTGAGAGAGAGAGTGGGTCTGAGAGTCTGAGAGAGAGAGTGGGTCTGAGAGTCTGAGAGAGAGAGTGGGTCTGAGAGTGTGAGAGAGAATGGGTCTGAGAGTCTGAGAGAGAGAGAGTGGGTCTGAGAGTCAGAGAGAGAGAGTGCGCACAGACAACAACCCACAGTCAGTCATAGTCACCCACCACCCAAGAGTCAGTTAGTCACCCAAAGAGAAGCAGTTCCAGCCATCACATTAGGGGTGAGTTAATTAAATGTTTGACCAAATATAGCAGGCTAATTTTTAAGTTGATAATTTTGGATGGCCCTCGAATGATTTTACAAATATCAAAATGGCCCTTGGCAGAAAAAAGTTTCCCCACCCCTGCTGTAGAGAATAAGTAGCTACATCTGTATAGAGAATATATAAATATATATACTGTAAGAAACAAAAAATAAAACACCAGAAACTGAATACAAAATATACTTATATTAGATGGGTGAATTTGTTTGCCAAATATTGCATTTTTTGCAAAAAATAACCACAACTTAAAAAAAACAAACAATATTAGTAAAAATTAAATATTTAAAAAATAAATACATTTAATGAATATATGAAAATAAAAAAAGTGAAAAAAAATTGAAAATAAAAAAATCACAATGCAGCATATTTGCTACAAAAAACAGTAATGTGTACAGCATAATTAGACAATTTTGCTTTGATTTGTGATCCTTAAAATTCCTTCAAAATATTAGCAAATTTTCATTGTTTTATAAAAATTCATAAAAAGAAAACCACAAGAGGAATTTTTACACCTTCGCCTATCTCCAGCTCCTGTATCATCATTTTTACATTTTTATCCTCAGAGTGACCGTCAGGATGGAATCCATGAAAACCACCCCCCCACCTTCTATACAATGATATACCAGTATTTCAAACTGATATTTTAAGATGGAAGTTTCCAAATTCACTAATTGAATGTAATGTTTAAAATATTTATAAATGAATGGTAGAAGTACTAATTAATATACAGTAGAGGCAGTGATTATTCTAACAAAAACCAGTGGCAATTCCCCAAAAGACCCAGGTACACCCAGGTACATTCTGAATACATGCCTTAAACTTTCCTTAAATTAGCCCCAGCATTTCTGCATTGATTAATGGTCTATCAGATTATCAGCGGGGGTCCCTGGCAGTCCCATTCAAACTGAATTGGACTGCCAGGGATCCCTGCTGTGTAAATCCAATGGGTCGTTAGTCAATGCAGAAATGCCTTAAACGTGCCTCAAACTAGCCCAGAACATACCCAGCACATACCCTGAATGTAACCCGGCTAGTTTAAAGCAAATGTTTGAATAAGCGTTGCCTCTACTGTATGATGCTGCAGAGATAGGATGCTACACATGTAGTGTAAATATGTACTATAGTATACTTACAGTAGGTAGCCCTCCTGCTAGGGAATACTAGTAGTTAAGGGGATCTAGAGGGTTAACTGTGTGGGGTCACACAGAGTTACTCTTTTCCCCACCCTGTGGTACAGGATGCCTTGCAGAAAGTATAGCCACTTAGGCTATTCAGTAGGTCTTGTGACCAGTGATGTCACAATTGGTTAGTTAAACTAGGATAAGATCTATAATATCAATTTGCTATTGGAACAGTAAATGATCACATACCTCTGATCCATTATTTAACAAATACAGTTGATAGCTAAAACCTGTCCTGTTATCTCCCCACTGCTGTGGATAGATTGATTTCAGTGGTAAGCTAATATTTCACACAAAGCCCCGTGCTCCTCAGAGGGTTCCTTGTACCTAGCCCGGAATACAATGTTATTAACATCTCTCTTGCCACCCCTGGCATTTCTGCCAACGGTGGTGTAGCTATGTACAGTACGATCGATAGGGCTGTGATCATGTTAATTTATATATAGCTAAAACCGGTCCTGTTCTACCACTTTTGATTAGGAGAAATAGTGTGGCTTTTACCAGCCACCTAAATCCCCTGTATATCTGAGAGGGAAGTGACCACAGGTATAACTTAGTTTTACCTTCCATATTACACTGTTCAGTGATTTTTGTGAATATCCCCAGTGTATCATTCATACAGTACATATCCACAACCTAGTATCCAAATAAGCGAGGCATAGGAAGGGAGTTACCTTTTTCCTATAGATATGTGTGTTATGATTCACTCATTTAAAGTATAGTATGTGTTGTCTAAACATCATTGCTTGTCATTTACTTTTCTAATACAAATGTGATATTAAAAGTTGTTTTAATTATAGAAAACCAGAAACTGTGTGGCGCCTAATGCTTATACAATAGATACAGTAGGTAATGTAACCTTTCACTTGCAATGAAAGCGAATGTTGCAAATGCAACCTGAGATGAAACATACAGTATGTATATACAAATTGTCCAAATAGTATAACCATGTAATGTATACTGTCCTTAGTTGTAGTATGCAGTCACTCCGATAATGCAGGTTGAATCAGGTGAATCACAGCATATGTAAAGAAAAAAACATGCCAAACATAGTGTTTTATTGCATGTGATAACGATAGCATAGTTACATTATCTAGCTATTAGCATTAGGCGCCGCACTGTTTCTGTTTTTCTATAATATTGTATATCTGACCGTGATGGTCAGAATCACTGATTGACAGCCACTTTATTCACACTACCACATTGTATGTTTTAAGTTAGTGTTTTCTTTTGAACATTATATTTACATGCACATACAGTATCACGAATAGCAGAGCACACTCTTTTCATTCTAAGTTTTAATTATATTATCATTTCATCACATTCTTATTTGAGGGCTACTTAAATGGAGCTCTTCTCTTGCTTCTGCAAGGATATTTAGCCCATGTTCATTCACGCACCTTTGAGCACCTTATCTCCAACTAGTCTGTAGAAAGAGCCTCTTTCCCTTCCACCACCCATGCCTATCCCTGTTTGTTTAATATTTATGAATCCTAAAGAAGCCTAAGTACCTCCCTGTTTGTAGGAGTGAGAACTACCATGGGAAGAAGCACAGAGTAGCTATATTGTTTGACACCAGTTAATGTCCATGTGAAGCCTACCTTTATATGTGGAGCATTATCAATGGATGTGAATCAAAGTTTTTTGTTTGTACTATAAATGCTCTTGGTGCCCTTCATTCTAACATCTGCATATTTATGCCCAGCCTGCACGGATCTCTAAAAAGGCATGGGACACTGAGCACAGCCATGTAAATAGTCTATCATGATGTAAACTCCCTAAAAGCCGGGCAGAGAGGGTTACACAGAAGTATTATTAACAATCTGCTACAGTAAGTCAATAATAGTAATTTGGACCATTTCAAATAGATGTAGCAACATATTCCCTACTTTCCCTTATGTCACCACGGCTACTACTCCACCAATAGACCATGAGGCCTATTCTTGAAGCCTTCATAAAAAAATATTTTTTTGAGCGTTGTTATCATGGTATTTAGAAAGCCTCGATTACCTGTGATAGCAAAATTCCCAAAACGGATGAGTAGCCTGGTGACGTGATGATCGCTTATCTCAAAATGGCTCACCAGGCGATTTGTTTTGGACAGCAGAGAGAGCTGCACAGAGAGAGACGCCTCTCCCTGCGCATCTCTCCCCAGCAATCGCAAGATTTTAATATAAATTTTAATTCTAGTGTAGATGAGCATGGGGTCTCCGGAGCAGAACCGCTTTGATTTCAGCTCTGGGATCCCCTAGTTCCTGAGAGACAGGCCCCGTTATAGGGTGCCGATATCTCCTCAGCATTAAAAATGCCTCACGTCACGTGACCGTGGGATTTAAATGCATAGGAGATACCGGCACCCCATAACAGGGGCCTGTATCTCAGGAAACAGGGTGTCCACGGATCTTGAAATCATCGCAGTTCTGCGCTGGAGACCCTCTGCTCATCTACACTAGTAATAACATTTATAATAAAACAGCTTCTTTACCTTAACGGCAAGCTGCTAAGGCAATGAAGGGGTTAAAACTCAATAGCCTGTTTCTTGGGGCAGAGGGGGTAGATGAAGGGGGTAGTAGTCCAAAGTTAGGTGGTTAGGCCTGCCTGGAAGGTTGTGGGAGGATTTAACCTCTTCACTACCACAGCGGTGGGAACCGCTATGGTAATGAAGGGGTTAACCAGTCCCGCTACCCCCCGGAAGGCCTATACATACATACATCCTTGGGGCTACTACCCCCTTCACCCAATCCCTCTACTGCCAAGAAACCAAAATAAACACAACCCTACTACCCACCTCCTCTACCCCTAACAACCCCCCCCACCCCAAACACATACAGTACAGTAATGGGCAAAACTACTATTATCCACAAACGGATAATAGTGCATTTGCCCATTATAAAATCAAACATTAGGCATCCAGCATAAATAAAGTAAATAAAATGTTCAACTTACCCCTGTCATCACGAAGGGCGTCCTCATCAGCATACTCCAGGTACATGTCCTCTGATGCCAGTAAGAATACAAAATTAATACAATCTAAAGGCCCCTAACCCCTTAATCCCTTTAGCGATTATTAACCACTCTAGTAATTAAGGGGTTAACCTACCCTCCCCCGCTACCCACCCAGGAGGCTTAACCACCCACCCTGGGACCGCTATAACCACCCTTTACCCATTGATTTGCACAGTGGTATATCATACCCATAAAGTATGGACATGATAAGCCACTATAGTAGTCAATGGTCAACCTAATAAAAAGAATTAAGGCCAAAAATACACAATAATTAAAGAAATAAACAAGCACCTAAACACTCCAACAATAAAGGAACTAAAAAGCCTCCACTACACATTAATTACGTTAAGCTATCACTAAAAAAGCAAAATAATTCCAATTATGTTACTTCAAAACATAAATATACAAATAAATAAACATCAACCAAATCAATCAATTAAAGAAATAAAACCAGTAGCCAACAAAACAATTAATTAATTTAAAACACTAACCAATCCTAAAAAGTACTAAAAACAGGCCACCCAAATTCAAAACTATTTAATCCAAACAATGAACAGAAATCGAAAAAATAACAATCAATAGAAAACAAGCATTTGCCAAAAAATGCATTTGCTGTCATTGTATTTATCTGTACCCTAGAGGGGCAAGATTAATACAGTATTAGTCAATGGGCAAGCAAAAACATAAAAATAAATAAATACAATGAAAAAATCTAAAAAAATACGATTGCATACATTCAATATTTTTCTGACCTTTAGAAGTCTTCACCCTCTGAATCCTGGCGTATCTGGAAGCTTTCGATCCACGATGTCATCACCGACAATCCATCTCCATCCACCTTGAAGATCAGGTACAGGTAACAAAAATCTTCTTTCTTTAATCTTCTTTCACCTTCCTCTATCTTCATATGTCATTATTTTCGTCTTTTCTTCTATCTTCATCTGTCAATCCAAAACCCCATGGTAAACCCAAACGGCTTTGCCACGTCGACTTCTTCTTCTAAAATGAGACTTACAGGCCTTATATAGGGCCTGTGATGTCACATTTTAGGGTCAGGTGGTACAGCTCCAATCTGATTGGACGCTGTATCATGTGCCCCCCTCTTCTTTTTTTTTAACGATGACATCCTCTCCAAGGGAGGTACGTCACATCCTTAAAACCACATGGCTGCATCACATGGTATTACAGCCAATGGGATTGAAGACAATCCAATTTATTACTGTTCCATGTGATAGGTCACATTAGTTCAAAAGGATGTTACATCACTCTTGAGTCTAGAGTTAACTCAATAAAAATTACAATTGTCATTGTGTGTAAGGGATTCTTGCTTTTGGACTTTGTAAACAAAATTAAAGAAAGGTAAGGAAATAGCATGTTTATATAAAGGACAGCTAGCTGTATTCATTCCCTGCTTTCATATTGGAAAAAGGGAATGAATGACCTTATAGTCTACAAAACAACTTTGAATTTTGGAACAGGGAAATGCGCAGATTGTTTCAGAAAACAAGGATCCTCACCCTGACATCTCTTGAAAGAAACTACATTATTGTGGTAGAAATATTTTGTTAATGCACTTTTTGGCTATCTTAACGGTTCCTTTCACCTCCAACATTCTCTTGATACATTTCTCTTAACAAACTTCTTGGAATACTGGGAAAATTCTCAGCATTTTGGCCATTTTTCATTTATCAAATTATTTATTCATAGAAGGTAGAGATGTGTTCTGATCCAATTTTACATCATTTTCAGAACAAAACACAGCAGTGACTTATCTATTTTTTTCCCCAAACTATCAAGTATGGACTACACACAGTCAAGTATTGAGTTTTAACAATACCCAGTAATCTTGGTCAAGTGATTCCCATTATTCTTTTATAAATTAATGTTTGCCTTTAGCTTATATTTTAATATACAATATTAGTTATGTTCAAAATCGTTTTTTTCCCCTCAGTATTTAAAAGCTAACTAGAAACAAAGGTATGGAGTGGTAGGAGATCAGAAACCATGATAAAACTCGCTATAAAATAAGCCCTCTGTATTCTATTGAAATTAATATAACTCAATGGCTCATCTGCCATGAAGAAGCAGCTCTACAACATATTGAATAAGGGCCATAGACAGTAGCAATAACTGCCCTTTTCACCTACACAAGGGTGGTCACAGACAGAGTGTGTTCAATACAAGAAAGCAGCATGAAAAAGGACGTAAACTCCTCCCCCCCCCCAAATAGTTGGGAAAACCTTTTTAGAAAATAAATCTGTGCATTCTTGTCATTACAGTATTTGTTTTTAGATTGTCTCGGGTCATTTTTACAAAGTAAAAGTCTTGCATACTGTACATTTCTATGATACAAAGGAAATTTGTCACACAGATATCATCATTGTGACATTTAACCCTCAAAACATGTGCCAAAACAGCAATTACACATTGCACGTGTAGCCAAGTTCCCTTGGACTAATAATTCTCTGACCGCTCTAGTACTGTAAGTCCCAGTAAAGAGAGGTAAGTCCCAGTAATGTTGGGAACAAATCTTGCAGGGCCAGGTTGTATATGTGTGTTACAGTCCTAATAAAGTTCAGGAATAGCCTGGTGTTACAAGGGGGGCCTATGACTGACAGGAGGCCGGCTTACAAGCCACTCCCCTGGGAAGGAAGGGGTTTCCCTCTAGAGGTTAGAGTAAGGGTTCTGGGAGTTAGTTCTGGGCTGCCGCCCTCCCTGCTATGAGGATGCAACAGTAAGTCTCTCCTGGGTAGGAGTGGGCTGAGGCCTTACCCTGTTAGGGGTAAGGTATGCTGATTAGGGGTGCTCAAGGCCTCAAGCCTTGGGTACTGCCTTCAGGGAATGGAACTTTTACTGATATGATGTGCTAAATAAACTCCAGTTATACCCTCTCTGGTGTGATGTCTGGAGTGTGAACAACTAAAGGAGAGTGCCCCTGAGGTTCATCCTGGCTGCGCCAAGATCCTCTTGGGATGAAGGCACTGTGCTGACCAAAGAACCATCCATGATAACCTGTCCTGATGTCTCCCTATTCCACCGCGGGGATCTATGGCCTCCTGTTCTACCTCCCAGCTGTGCACCAGCACCAGAATACACCAGTTGCTAAATGATCTTACTCAGAGTGGGGGAAAAGGTGCTACAAAGGGAGGCACTGCTGAGATAGCATCAGGACAGGTTTTTGCAACAAGCGAGAAAAGAAAGGACTCTTCTACTATGCCAAGTAAGAGGGCCCATGGGTGTGTAGTATCCATAAGGGGACCTTATGGGACCTTAAGGACCGGGCTTCCCGGTCAAAATAGATCTACCCCATGGACCCCTCCTCTCCAAGTACATGCACTTGTAGTGTGTGTAAGAACTGTATCATAACTACAAAGAGGTGCCGGGGCGGTATCCCCTAGGCTTCACCGGGGGGGAGCTGCGGTCCACATCATGCTATTATAACCAAGAAGAGGTGTGGGGGTAGTGCTTTGAGGCTTCACCGAGGAGACTACGGCCCACCCGGTGCTATTATAATCAAGAAGCGGTGGGGGGGTAGTGTCTCAAGGCATCACCGAGAAGACTCCGGCCCGACTGTGCTATTCCATTTTTGTGTGAGCAGGCAGGTATTCGAGGAAGGGTACCTGATCCACAGGTGGCCCGAACCTCCATTTGAGGAGCTGCAGCCATGCTAACATGAACCCCAAAAAAGGGAAACCTATTATGTGCTTTATCAATGTAAAATGGTGGTTCCCGACGAAAACGGGAGACCACATGGCAGCTTGTGCAAAGTTGCAAGACTCTGTTGCAAACCTCTGGGCATGACGCGAAGCCTAGCCGTGTCCTTCTGGCCGAATTATCCAGGATTGGCGTGAAAGCCAAGTCCCACCTTTTTCTCTACAGCCGTACTATTTCATTACCAGAGGGAGGAGCTGAAGGTGTGACTACCTGCTACTGAGCCGCGGATGTGGAGACAGCCACAGACGCACGTGGTAGTATTGCTGCACAGACACATGCCTACTCACACCCTCCCAAAAAGCTGCGACGATGGATGAGAAAAAAGGCACTCACTTTGTTCTCCGGGAGGGCTGCTATTACTTTCCCACTACGGGGAGAACTCACTCCTTTTGGTCTGCCTGACACGTGAACAGGTGGGACCTGCAGTGGGATCTGCTTCCCAGTGCTCTGAATGACACTCACCGTACCGCTGCCTCCAGAGCCCTGGAGCAGAGAATTCCCTGCTGAACCCTGGGGGACTTCCCAATATCCGCAGGTTTCTCCAAAGATTGATAGAGATGGGTGTACAGCCGTCCGAAAACTTCCAGCCCGAATTCAGGATAATGCTTCAGCACCTTGTTAGTTCCGAAATCCGGTATGGGAGCCGCAGTTCCAAAAGTTTGGACTCTGGAGCAGACTCGCTGGGAGCCCTGGGAACTGACCTCCACAATATTTCCAGCCCTGCGGAAGAGATCTTACCAGTGGATGTACCTGAGTCCACACGGGCTGGTGTGCGATAGCGTGAGTCCCCTTCTGCAATCCAGTCCGTTCTAGCTAACCTATAACCTATAACAGAAGCACCAAACGATTGCCAGCTTAGTATATCCCCTTCACATGTTATTGGACATTCACCGCTTTCACCATCCGCGAGCAGACGGGAGTGATACAAGGGCGCCGTCTGATGACGTCAGGACGACTGCGGCTCAACCCGGAACGGCCTGTGTGAGCACAGCGTTTGCCACGATCACAGCTGATGGGAGATCCCTCACAGAGGTTTGAACTTCCCACCGAGTGACCCGCTGGAGATCAGAGACTAACGCTTTTGAGCAGACTCACACTGTGGGGTGAATCCCTAATGAGGTGTGCACCCCTCGCTGGGACGGTTATTGAAGATAAGAGGACCATCCAGAGAGACAGTGAGCCCACACGGAGCAGTTTTCAAGAGTGGTAACATGTCCAAAACATGTCCTGTTGATATATGCTTTTTCTTGATGTACGTGCAATAATCACCTTTTTTATTTTATAAATATTCTTTAAATACTACACCATGAGGTTTTTTTGCGCTGTTTTTTTCTTCTTTTTTCTGTATTAGTTGGACAGCTGAGCCATCCCTAGAAACTGCAGCATAAAACCTCCCTATAAAGGTTGTATATTACTTTGTTTACAATATCACTTAACCTCTATACACCACTAATGAGCGCATTATCTGTTTTATTCACTTTACCAGTGGATGTACCTGAGTCCACACGGGCTGGTGTGCGATAGCGTGAGTCCCCTTCTGCAATCCAGTCCGTTCCAGCTACGATCCATGCCTTAGAGGAGGCCTGCCTGGACAGGACCGACGAGTGAGGCTCGCCACACCCTTGGTGTTTCGCTCCCCACAAGAGGAACTACCCACTGTTGGGCCCACGAGCTTCCGGCAGGACAGTGAGGGTGCGTGCATCGATGAGGTGCCGGACGTGGCCTCCAACGATCCCGAGGTAATGACCCCTTCATCCATCTCGAGCCCCAACTTCTACCAGGTGGTGTTGATCCGGGATGTCGATCATCGCTGGGTCGATATTCCTGGAGGAATGTCCCAGCTCCTGGTGTAGTGTAAAGCCACCTGTAAAGCCTGAGATCGAGCCATGGCATATGTGGCTGCTACCTACGCCAAGCAACCAAGTGAGGTGATCAGCGTGGAGGGAACTCCACTAGCTTCTCCTCATGTTTCTGCATCCGACCCCGCTGCGTTGGTGAGTATGCCTATGGAGGACCTTTTCTTGCAGCACTGCAGGGAGCAGAAGCAGGAGCAGGAGCAGGGAAGTTGCCCCTAAGACATCCGGGGCATGTGAGGCCTTTGGCTGCTGTTGTTCCCGTTCCCAGGCGCGGACAGTTGCAGGCCATAATACGGATGACCTCTCCGGTTGCTGCCTAAGTTGTGGTACGGAACACTAAATACCCTGCGGAATGAGACTTTGAAGTGTTGCACTTGTCCGCTTTCTGCCCCATTGCCCTGTTCTGCCCCTTCGCCCTGTTCAGACCATTCCCACAGCCCTGAACTTAGTCCCTGCGGAGCTGACGGTGACCACATTAACAGGCCCCGGTCCCCTCAGTAGAAACTGTGGCCACTTCCCGCGTGATGGTTCCCCTACTTGTGATGGCTAAAGTGTTTGAAGGGGCGGAACCCCAACCGTGGTGGGACCCACTATTTAGGTTATATTTGCCGCATCTAAAGCGAACCCGGTTCATGTTGGAAAGGGATTCCCAAATCGATCATTGGTGGGAGGAGGGCCACTTCTCTGCCGAGCAGGAGGCAGGAATTATTTGAGAGTGCTGCGAGAAGATGGAGGCAGACCTTTTCTCAAAACCAGAGGGAGAGGAATCAGTGAGCCTCTACAGAAGGACCCATCTACTGGGTATTACCAGTTCAGGCCTTCGGGCATAATTATACCAAGAGCCAAAATACAAAATACAAAATACAAAGTCAAGTGCCCATCTCTATTTTTGGCCATATCTTTTTAAATTATTTTCCATTTTCCATTATATTATTTTAGTTTCATAATTGCTTTTATTATTTTTATACTTATTTTAAGCATTTGTCATGCTTATTATACATATTTTCAGGATGCATTTGATAAACTCGACTTCAATGTAGACCCCAAAGGTAGTGTGTATCTTGCTTAGAACTGTTGCTATAAAGGTTCAAAACGAAATTATTTTAGCATGTTCTTGCCTATTTCGATTTTTTGCATAACTTGGTAAAAATCCAAAACCTAAACCATTTCCATCATTAAAAGCATGAAAAAAGTTTTAGAATCAAAACCAAAACATGAGTGCAGGTGCTCACCTTTACTTTACACTATTTGCACACTCAAAGAAACTGAAAATAACAGAATGGCTTTAAAGCAGCAAAACGTGAAAAATCCTGTACAGTATGTTTTATTTAAAATAAATTAGTTCTGTATTAATAGATAATACTGTTTGCATTTTTTTAAATCCTAGTGCCATATGTAATGATTTTTTAATGCTACAACAATCATTTAGAAAGTCATACCCACCTCTTCTTTTTAAAAAGGGTCTGACACACCTTTTTAAGCTTTGCCCTTTGGCAACAAAGTATTACAAATATATATGTTGCTCTGTTCCAAACAGCAGACTGTCTATTGTTCTGAAAGCTGTACCAATAATGTGTTATACTTACAGTAGTAATATAATGTTACATATCTGCTGCAGCATTTCACAGACTTAGCACACAGTTAGAAGGTGGTCATTTAGTTAGACAGACAATCAGCATTTAGATAGATTTCTAACGGGAGCACCAAGCGATTGCCAGCTTGTAATAATGTAGAATTATACATAGTCACATGCATAACACATAAAAATAAGAAAGAAAAATAAGGGGGGTGTAGTATTGCTGCTTTCATTTTATTAATTTCTTTGACACAGATGTTCTATGTCGCATGGCTAATATTAAACACATTATGTATCAAATAGAGATACAGTATGTGAACATTTCAGCCAAGTTGGCAAACCTCTCTCTCTTTCTCAAAACTGTACAGTATATATTTCTTTGACAAATTTTGAACATTTATTTAGAATCTTGCTTTTGACCAGTCAATTTCACCTGAACGTTTTTGGCAAAATGTCAAACCTTTTTTTCAAGTTGAGCGAACATACAGTAGGCAGAGCAAAATAAATCCTAATTACTTCAATTGGATTTTTTTTCTTTCTTTGGTGTATTTTTTGCCCCATCATTACTACTTTTAATGTATCTATTGAACATGAACCATATTCAATACACTCAATTGTTGACCAGAACAAGGCGTTTTAGTGAACAACTAACTATTACATAGTTTAATTAATATTAAACTATGTAATCCAAAAATGCCAGGAATATAAGAAAAAAAATGAATAAGACAGTGAACATCTGTGCATCTGTACTACCCAGACTTATTTTCCCAATGCTTCGCATTCTTTTCATACTTTTAAATAAATCCTACAGTACATTAAAAAAGTGGAAAAGAAAAATAAAACCAATATATTTTATCAGAAAAAAATATTCGTATTGACGTGGTTCATTCAATAAACTAGACTTCAATCTAGTTAGACCCTAAAGCTAGTTGGCATGTTGCTTAGAAAATAGAAGAAATCTGCTTGATCATAGAATATGATCTGGCTGTCCATTAATAGAAGAGACATCTTGGTGTAATTGCATTAAACATGATCATGCATTTGCAATAGCATATAGAAAATACATTTATACAATTATTAATACCTTAAAAAGGATAATAAATAATTAAATGTCGTGCTTTTAAATAAGTTGAAATATGTATATATCGTACAGATCCTGTTTCTACAGACATTTATTTTATAGTTAAAAATTATGAGACCATGTCTGTGTCCTAATGTATCATTTAATAAAATGAGGTACATTTTGCCTCAGAACATTACTTCCAACAAATTGTGTTACATTTCACATAATTTTTAATCCATAACACAAAAAACAGCATTACATATGTATCCTTATGTAGAAAAAAGCTGAAGCACTCAAATGCAGGTGTACTGAACAAAAATAAGCCAAACCACTAAACCAGGGTACTAATAAATAACATAGTACTTAATGTGTAATGTTATGGGTACTATCCTCCTGAAGACAGGTGGTAGATGGTACAAGCCCACTCACCCTCAGTCTCATCGGCAGGTTCCCCTGAAAATAAGCAATACTCACATCCTGGTAGTAGGTAGGCAGGCTGTGCAGCTACAAATATGCAATACAGGAAAAAGGAGACCAAAAGGCGCACCAGCACAAACGGAGCAGGAAGGACCCAAAACAGAAAATAATTAAAAGGGCACTTTAATGTGACAAAAGACCCATCCAACGCGTTTCGAACGTCACAGCGTTCTTTTTCAAGGATAAAACACAATGTAATAACATCCATTATATACCCTCTTACCTGTGGGCCGTTTCGCGCCAAAAAACGGAACCTGATGACGTCATGACGCTACGCGCGTCATCGCGCATGCGCAGAGCGACTCAGTGCCGATCTAAGGGCAAAAAGAAGTCTCACAGGCAGTGTGGCCATCTTGGTTAAGGGCAAGTCATAGAAAATCACTGCCCCACTAATACAATACATCCCTACAACGCATACATACAGTGCTACTCACTGGGCATGCGCATTGCGACGAGATAAACATCAACAATGTTAAAATACAAATGCTAAGAAATATAGAAGATAGAAAAAGGAAAAAAACACTCTGTAATGAGAGAAATTGAAAAAAAGATATTAATTTACAACTTATACTGACACATGAGGGAAAAATAAGAAATATAGAAAACATATAAACATAATTTGAAAAATAATTTAAAACAACCAAAAAACTTAAAAAATATATGTTAAAACATAAGTACTGCATAACACATATTGTATATCTAAATCCTAGGAACCAGGGAAATACAGGTAGCCAGGACCGCCAACAGGGGAGTCTGCCGGGGGTTGGTGTCCCAGGCCCGGTGAGTCGGGGGGCCCGGCCGCCGCGCCCGTGTTTCAGGAAAAAAAATGTGTCTGAAAATAAATAAATAAATAAATAAAATATTATCAGGAGAGGGGATCCAATCAGGGCCTTCCTCATGGGTGGGGAGTGGGATGGACTAATAGCAATATAAGTGTAGCGGTCATGTAAAATGCCTACAGTCATCTCCCCTGCTGGCAGCAGGGCCTGGTAAGTGTGGGCATGCCAGCAGTAACCATGGAGGTTTTCCCTCACACCCTGGTGGGGTGCCCTGTGTATGGATGGGACTGGTCACATGCTCTGACTCCATGGTTAGTGATGTCAGAGGTGTGTCAGCCTCAGAAGTTACATAAGGCACAGCACTGTGTCTAAAAGTTAGTTGCTGGAAAGTACTAGTTCAAGGCTAGTTGCTGGAAAGTTCTTGCAAGGTTCAGGAAGGAGTTCAAGTTCTGCGGAGTGTTAGTTATGTTATAGTAACTCCATGGGAGACTGTGTCCAGGGACCTGGAACAGGGCAGTGATTCCTACGGGAATAGTGAATCCCTCATCTAGGTGACATACCTATCAAAGGGGAGCACGGGCGAGATGATCGGCTAAATACACCCCATTGTGGAAGGCAGCTATGACCACCGTGACAATAAAGATGGAGCTGATCAGAGAAACCCCTGTGTGTGAGAGTCCAATGATTACACAGGAGGCTGCACCACCGAGGAGTTCCTCGTCAGGATCATCCCCATGCGGACGCAGGGACCCTGGTGAGGTGGAGGCACTGCACTGGAACTAGGTGAGACTCAGCACACTACCTCAGCTGCCTGTCTGGACGGGTCCTCCCCACACACCATCATGCGGGAGACTCAGGAGTCCTGTAGCCAACAGGTGCACCACCCGATACTACCACACTGTAATGGGGGCCGGTTAGACCACAGGGGCCAATGTGAGATTGGGTGGGTCAGGCCGGGCCAGAAATACCGTTACATAAGCAACTGCACCGGTGGGAGAAGCGGGTTTGAATGTTCCCGGCTGTACAGCTGCTTTTTCAAATACAACACAAACGTTAAGTATATGCTGTAATTGTTATCTGTACTGTGTTTGTGTCTGTCTGAGTCTGTTTCACCCTCACTGTTGTGTGTGTCTGTGTACTTCTCTGTGTTTTTTTTTGTCTCAGTCTGTGTAGTGCGTCCCCGTCCCGTTCAGACCCCCCCCCCCCCACGGGCCCCCTTACCGGCATCCACCTCACCTTCCCCTCACCCATACCAGCATCCACCTCACCTTCCCCTAACCCCTACAGCCACCTTTCCGGGCCCCGCATCCACGTTCCCTCGCCCGGCATCCACCTTCCCCTCCCCCTACCGGAATCAGCACTGTCTGAAGGCAGAAGACCTATCCTCCGCGTGGGACCAGCGATTTGTATCATAGTGCTGACTATAAATATCAAAATCAATTTCTTTATATGAACCCTTTTTTGCCATAGGGGTGTGCAATGTGTTGGACAGAAGGGGTTAATGTGAAAGTTGTGATCGGGAGACCATTAAAGCACCTGGCACTATCCTTCCAGTGAGGGAGTAACCTGGCAAGTACCTTTTTATACAGCACAAGGCACACGTATTCTCCTGAGAGGGCATCATGTAGATCCAACACTGAGGGAGAGGATTAAATGTGTCCGGTTTAGTACAGGTGCAATGTGTTGTATGCAACCAGTAAAATGTTTTTAAATGGACAAGTGCCTCAAACATGAGAACACTGGTTCAATCCCCTGAAAAAGCTTCTAGAACAGAAAAGATGGAGTCAAAAGTATTGGTTGCAATTAATTGCTGAAGTTTACTTGATAGTAGAATTTTTTATATTTGTATATGTATTTTATTTTTATTGGGGGGCTTGGGAGAATTGTTATATGTATTGGGGGGCATGGGGGTATTTTTCTATGTATTGGTGGGCTTGGGGTAATTTGTATATGTATTGGGGGGCTTGGGGTTCTTTGTATATGTATTGGGGCTTGGGGGAATTTTTATATGTATTGGCTGGCTTGGGGGAATTTTTATGGGGGGAATTTTTATGGGGGGAATAATTATTTGTATTGTACATGTATTGGGGAGTGTTGTTTTTTAATATGATGTGTGAATATATATATGTGTGTATGTATGTATATGTATATGTTATATGTATTTTTTTTTTATTTACAGCATGTACAGTATTGGGTTGGTGGGTTTTCTCTATGCATTGGCGGGGGGAAGTTGTATATACAGTATTTCGGGGGTGGGGTTTTTTTTTGTTTGTTTTGGGGGGTGGGAATTTTTTTGCAATGGGGTGGGAAGTTTTTTGGTATATATCTTGTGGGAGTAATTGTGTGAGGGGGAGGGAATGAGTGAGCATGGGGTAATTGACAGAGGGAGAGGAGAGATGGGGTGAGTGACGAAAAGAGGGAGTAAGAGTGAGACGCAGGGGAGAGAAAAACATGCGAGGCGGGAGAGTGAAAGGGAGTGAGACAAAAGGGAGAGAAATACATGGGAACAGGGGGGAAAGAGAGGGGGCTCGTGAGGTGTGAAATGGGTGGGGCTCTGACAATCCAAGCTCTAACTCAAAAAAAGACTCACGGTTTTTGACAAATCAAGCTTTTCAGACACTGAAGCTCCGAGATTCCCATCGCGGGTGTAACTCGCACATTCTGATCTCGCCACCTGAAGGGTGCCGAGATGGGATCTGCGTTGTGACTCTGAAGGAAAAAAATTATTCTTACTACATTGGATTGAAACTGGGGTTTCAATTTGTATTATTTGTTATTTATATGATTGTCACGTGTATTACTGCTGTGAAGCGCTATGCACTGTACATTAATAGGGCTATATACAGTAAATAATGATATACATACATACATACATACATACATACATAACTACATACATACATACATACATACCTAGCTAGCAGAATCGAGATGCCAGAATTCTGCACCTGAAGGATAAAACGTAAGTATAAAATATTTTTAAAACCCACGGCATTTTGCTATTATACTAGCTCTTTCAGCAAAAGCATGGAACGGACTCGGTATGCTTATCTTTGGCTACCAGTAAATTTTGTACAAAAGAGATCCTAAATTGTTCCCACATTTACTAGCAGGTAAAATAAACTTTATGTTCTAACTTAAAAAGAAAAACATTTGTTTTGGGGTGTCAGTTGTGCAACATGTAAGTCTCAGGCATTCATCAACAGCTGTGGTAAAATTAAGTTTTTAGTTTCCTTTCATTTTGTACACTCGCTTCAAGCATTAGACCACAGGGTTTGTTTTTCTTCATAATCTGGAATCCTTCCATACCCCTTACGTATCTCTCTTTAGGGCTGGGCAGTAGCCACAAACAGAATGTACTCTATGTCTGCAGAACTCTCTCTGGAACCAGTTGTCTTTGTTATGATTTACCATAGATATTCTATCTGTAGTAAGCAGCACTCTTATTTGATTGACTAATATGCCTGCAAGTTGTTTATAAATACAGGTTTATTTTGTGATGTTAGATTATATAGCTGCTCCTGTATATTCTTTGTAAATTATATTTTTTATATCATAATTTTAAAGCATAATTATTCTTTATAAAGTATATGCTTGTGAAGATAACATTTATGTAACACACTTTCCCCCTCCCCCCAATCGCAGATAGAGTGCATCTGAGGGGAATCTATATGTATTACCAAGTGGTGGTGCTTTTACCTGTCAGGTTCACAGGAGGCCTGAACCTCCGTCAGTGAGAACCTGGGGTGTATCCTGGAACGATACTCATATAAACACAACGCCTCCACCTGTGTAGGATTCTAATGGTAGAATGACCCCTGACACAGGACCCACATATAGTATTCACATACATATAGGTAAAACAGTTTACTATATGTAAATGATAACTCAGGACACATAACCATAACATCAATACATCACAATAGTGTCACCCCTGTAACACTGGACCTCATATGCTGTAACCCCACCCCATATATCCCAGAGTCCCAAGTTTCCCAGGAGTCCCCTTCCCATCCAAATGTGGAACAGCGCTGCCCACTAAATTGAGATGGGGTTGGTGTACTTGGTGTATGATGCAGGTACCTGCCGGGTGGATCCACACCCAGACGCGCAGATGCTTGCTTAGAATCCCTTGCTCCAGGAGATGATCCAAGATGCCTCTGCCTCTCTTTCACAATGGTAGGTGGCTCCCGCCTGGAGTGATCCGCCTTTAGACAGTCTCTTCCTCTGCTACAGCAGAGGATAATTCACCTTCACAACAGCAAGGCCACGATATACACGCTTCCTGGCTGGACCCTCCCTTGCCTAGGTTCTACAGGACCCTGTCTCTATCCTAAGGGGAGTCCCTACAGCAACCACAAGCTGAGGTGAGTAGGGCCTAGCTGGGGCCTAAGGGGAGACTTCTGCCTAGTGCAGGGGCTACTTGCTTCCCTGCACAAACACACCCTCCCCTTTCTGTGTCCCAGCTCCTACTGAACTCTTCCTGTCTATGCGCGTCAAAATGTATCTCTCCAGCAGGAGCTGCAAGCCCTATTGGCTGCTGTGAGTCACCTGTGTTCCAGCCCCTATGGCTGCTGGGAGTTGTAGTTCCCCATAGCGCTTTCTATCATTGGGGCCACATGTGCGATCTGCACTGCGCATGCGCGAGTCTATAATGGCCGCCGCCATTGCTAACTGCACATGCGCAACCTTGGTGAACCCCAGCGATACGGAGTGCCATCACTGCCAATCCTCCCTTTCTGTAATGGCCGCCGCATCGCGTCTGCGCATGCGCAAGCCTCCGCGCATGCGCGGACATAACAAAGATGGCGACGCCCTGCCTCCGACGGCGATGCACTTTCTCCCGCAGCTGCCTTCTCATTGGCGAAGGTAAGGGGGAAAGGAATGGGGAACCGGGGAGCCAGAGGGGACCTGGCTACATTTAATTCCAGGAAATCTGTATATTTTCTTGCACAATGTTTGTCCTCAAAAACATACATATTGTTTTCACCATTCCAATTCTGAAGCTGTCTTTTATACCTTGCTTTCCCAATGCACATTCAAAAATGCATATACATATGTTGCCAGGTCCCCTCTGTCCCGCGACCACCCTCCTCGTTACCTCCGCTGCCGGGGGTCACTCGGCAGACCCGCCGGCACTTCTGGAGGGTGGGGGTCATGCAGGGAGTGCTTTGGCGCTCTGGAGGTTCCCGGCGGCTCCCGTGCAGGGTGTCGCCATTGCGAATGAGTCCGCACATGCGTAGTAGGCTCTGGCGGTCCCGCAGAGTTGCGCATGCGCAGTGGCAGCCCGCGAAACCCTAGCCTACCAGGGAAGGCTCTAAGCCGGGACTACAAGTCGCATGAGCCTTAGGGGGCCCCACGTGACGCCAGGGAGCCAATAGGGCTTAGGAATTCACTGCAGAGAGGGTTTTTGATACATTTCGCGCGCCGAGCCCACGCTAGTCAGTGCTGAACCAGGAGAGCTAGGGGAAGGAGGTGAGTGCAGGAGTCTGTGACCCACTGCATTAGGCCAGATAAGCCCCTAGGCTCCAGATAGGTCCTCACTCCCTAGCTTGTGGTGCTACAGGGACAGGCCCTAGGTTAGGGACCCTGTCACAGTAGTACCAGTGATAGATAGGGACACAGCGGACGCTGCGCTTCCTGAAAAGAGACTTGGACTCAAGTCTGTGCCCCAGAGACAGAGACTCTCTCCAGGGTGGGATCGCCCCTGGCGGACCCATGCGAGGAAACACAGGATCAGACGGAATCACCAAGCGACAGATCCTTTGCGAAGTTGCTTGCAGGCCCGAGTGCAGGAGCGGTCGGCAGGTACCCCCATAAGTGCACCAACGTATACCATACTCATTATCCTTACACATAGTGGCAGCGCTGACCACGGGACAAAGGGGTTAGGCTCTGGACACGGTGTGGGGATACACGGTGGGGGGTAGGTACACTCCTAGTGGAGTGAGAGACACTGTGAGGACTGAGTTACATGGTGGAGTTACCCCCTAGGGGGAGTGTTAGTAGTGTATGTTATTAAGAGTGTGTTACTTGCTGCATATATATAAACTGGTTATATACATCCTCGTGTATGTACTTATTGTATATGTGGGTCCTGTGTAGGCAACCTTCTACATTTCTAGAACCCTGCACAGGTGGAGGCGCTGTAAATCAGATTGAGCTGATGGACTCACCCCAGGTTCCCAACAAGCGGAGGCTCAGGCCTCTTGTGAACCTACAGGTATACGCACCACACCTGGTAACACAGGTTTCCACCCACACACACTGTATCTGTGATTGGGATAGAGGGAATACCCGTTACACATATATTGCAGGTACAATACAATAGGGATGGGCGGAACTCTCAAAATCAATTTCCCAGAATTTCCTGGGCTTTCCATTCAAAATCCATTCCGTGGTGTAAAAATCTGTTGACGAATTGTTCCAATTTCAATCCGCACGGACTAATCAAAAACCTCGATTGTAGACAGAGAGCTCCCCCCGTGGATTTAATCTGAGTGTGTATTTTTACCAATCGGACTACAGATTATTAATAAACCATGTATATTGTCAGTATTACAAAAAAAATGGCAGTGTTCTTTTTGAGATTGAAATCGGTGGACCAAAGGAACCGAACAATCCAAGGCGGATCCAAATCCTCAAATGATATTCACCCATCTCTACTGTACAGTAATAGCATACACTGTATGGGTAAGGAAGAATGAGAAGGTGATTTACCAAGGAAGTGTGAGATAAAACTGTCACAAATACAGATGCAATTGCCTGTTCTTGCCCAATGTCTGAGGAAAATCCCTGAGTCTCTCTCAAACACTCCGCTAGATAGTCCATAGTAGGCTGTAATGGCCCATTGGATTAACACAGCGGAGGTCCCTCCATTTTAATGGGACTCGCACTGTGTGAATCCTACTAGGCTACACCTGTCTGTAAGAGATGAGCACTAAGAGATAGACTGAATCAGTAACTCTACCTGTGCTCCTCTAACAGGCGATCACAGGGATTTTCTTTTAATCACACAGTATTGTAGTAGGGGGTCTCCGGAGCTGAACCATATTGATTTCATGTCTGGGTACCCCCTGCTTCCCAAGTTACAGGCCCCGTTATGGGTGCCGGTATCCCAGCAGCCATATTTAAATTCTCCTGCATCACGGCCCACATGACCGGGAGATTTAAACAAAGCAGAGGGATACCGTCACCCCATAATGGGGCCTGTAACTCAGGAAGCAGGGGGTCACCGGGGCTGAAATTGATGTGGTCCAGCTTCGGAAACCCCCTGCTACAATACGGTATTATTCAAATTAAAATTAAAGCAGCTTCATTACTTTAGTGGCTAACCACTAAGGGAATGAAGGGGTTAAGCCAGACAACATGGTTTATTAAGGGTAGAGGGGGTGAGTGAAGGGGGTGTTTGTCCCAGGTTGGGTGGTTAGGCCTACCGAGAAGGTTGCGGGAGGAGTTTACCCCTTCATTACCTTAGCAGTAGTAGCCGCTATGGCAATGAAAGGGTTAACACCCCCCCCCCTACCCACCCGAGAACCCTAACCACCCACCCTAGGGCAACTACCTCTGTCACCCAGCTCCTCTACCCCCAATGAACATTACAAAAAAAACATCAATACAGTACATTGAACAACCTCCCCCCCCCCCCCCCCCCCCCCCCCACCGTCAACACATAAACACATAAAGTACAGTAATAGTTAACAAATAAATGGAAGCACGCTAACTATAGGCTGTCTAAACTTAGTTTATTCGTTATGGTGCAGCTAGAAAAATAGAACTGTTCCCAATTCTTGATGGTATTCAATGTCAAAGATGATCAGCACATCTCATCAAAGGGAAGACAAGTAGGGGAGAGAAAGAAAATGCACAATAGTGAAGCAAGTTCACAATAATGATGTGCGCAACAAATGGTGAGATATGCACTTATATGCCAGTGCCGGCATTCAGGCACATAATGGTTTCTTTTAGCTCCTCTACCTCCACGTGTTCAGGAAGAATTCCAAAGCGTTTATGTTGAAAATTCAACTTTTATCAAAAATCAGGATACACTTACACAGACAGTGTAAAAGCACATGAATAGCCCAGTCAGAGACACTTTGAGATTTTCCCAGGTTCCCACGACATCCACAGCCGATCCAGCCAGCATTCTGCGTCACTTCCGGTTTCGCGGTGTTCACCCAAGACTTGTCCCCCCGGCAACCCTACGCATTTCGAAGGTGGTCCGTCTTTGTCAGGGGTAAGTATGGTATGTCCATGTGTCCCCTCAACTTATATCCCTCTCTAGCGCTGCCATACAATTAACTTTAATTACAGCATCATGCACATGGGGATACAAAGCAATGTCATTATAAAATTAACAGACACACAATACTTTAACTGCATGGTACAATAAGTATGAATTATTATGAATTTAAAAAAGATAATAAGTATTCAAAAATGCATAAGAATACCAAAACAGTATTTTTAATCCTCTTTTAAGAAAACAGTAATTAAATCCCTTATAAGACAACTGTCTATATAGTGGATATTTAAACAACATGACGATCACAGTTGACTAAACTCTGAGATATGCTATTACTATCTTATTTATTTGCAGAATAGAGATTTACAAAAGATGATACAGAAAAAAATATTAATATCCTATTTTTGAGAGAGAACAGACTAAATAAGTTTTCATAAGTTAATAATATCAATCCGTTTTTTAGCCCAATAAAGTAATTAGATTGGGACTATAAATCCACAAATTGATTGTAATTGATTGTAATGTGGAATTGTGGAGAGTAAATTCATTCCATTTAAGGAACTATGGGCTCTAAGCAGTAAGTGCCGAAAAGCCTTTTTTCGCCATTTTCTCGCCAATATTGACTTCCAGATTCGGTAAGCGCCGATAAGCTTCACAAACCGAAAAGCCACTTTTCACCACTTATCGGCACTTTCTGAAACCGGCTGAATTCTAGTAGCCCCGATCAGCTTTTCGCTGATGATCGGCACTCTGGAATTGAGATTTTTTACGGCAAAACAGCTCGCCAACTAAAGTTGGCAAGTTGCTGGGGGAGAAGCATCGGCAAGGTCGACACTTAGAAAAAATCAGGCCTTTTTCCTGCCTGGGATTGATGCCGGGGGTCTCCGGAGCTGATACCCATTAATACCAGCACCGGAGCCCCCCGGCATGCATCCGAGTCAGGAAAAATGCATTTAAAGCCCACTTCATTACCTTAGCGGCTAACCGCTAAGGCAATGAAGGGGTTAACCAAATGTGCCAGGTTTATTGTGGGTAGTGGGGGTGGGTGAAGGGGGTATTTGGCCCTTGATGGCTGTTTAGGGCTTGCGGGGGGGGGTTGCTGGTGGACTTAACCCCTTCATGACCTTAGCGGTTAATACCGCTACGGTCATGAAGGGTTAAGCCCTCCCGCTACCCACCCGCAAGCCCTAAACAACCACCGTTGGGGTTAATACCCACTTCGGCCACCCCCAATAAAAAAAATACACACACAACAGCCACACACTAAATAAATAAATATATATATATATATATATATATTTATATATTACACCAACAACCCTTATACCCCCTAACATACAGTACATATATGCACAGCAATGATACTATAGGCCAGCAGGGGCCCTCCGTGTTTCCCCCGGCCTGCAGTACCAATTCTGTGCCCCCCAAATTAATTTAAAAACATATACATACTTATAAAGAAATAACCCCCCCCCCCCTAACACATAAGTATAGAATTGGGCACAATTACTATTATCCACAAATGGATAATAGTGCATTTGCCGATTTAAAATACATAAAGAACAATAGTTACAATAAATACATATTGCACTCACCCTTGTCTGGCTGCCACGATGAAGGCTATCCTCATCTTCATCACCGTCCATGCCCCCTCCGATGCTGCAAAACATAAACAAGAATTAAAACAGCCAATATAATGTCCCCTAACCCCTTAATCACCATAGCGGTTATTAACCGCTAGAGTCATTAAGGGGTTAACCCACCCTCAACCACCACTCGGGAGGCCTACAGATGTGGGTCCACCGGTTCTTCCCCGCAGGTGTGCCCCGTGGAACTGGCAGCCGTTTACCCGTGAGAAGTCCGAGGAGAACGCAGGTGGTCTCCATAGGTCCCCGGCAGACCTGAGGAAACAACTCTGTATGTAACAAAAATAAACATGTCCTATACATTAAATACATCAATCCACCCCCCCCACCCCCCCCAACACATACACTACAATATTGTGCAAAATAACTAATATCCAGATAGGGATAATAGATTATTTGCCCATTATTAAACACATAAAGTAGCATAATAAAATAAATAAAGTTCTACTGACCTCATCAATAAGAAGCCCCCTCGCCAGCAAAATCCGTGTCCTCCGTTGCCAACAAAATACATAGCCAATACATTGCAATTACATTCTGATATCAATTAACCCCTTAATCACCTTATCGGATAATAACTGCAAAGTTAATTAAGGGGTTAAGCCACCCTGGCCCGATACCCACCCATCACCCATTCATTTGTACAGTGGCTTCATCATGCAACTATA